>CARXXK010001883.1:0-11555 GCA_949089665.1 Macrosiphum euphorbiae
GATTCGTCGTGGTTTTCAACCAATACTCTGTAACACCAGTTAAGGTAGTCGAATATGGAAGTAAAACCATTCCATCCTATACACAAGGCATTCATTTGGGCATAACTGAAATCTGTCACGATATTTGTGAATACTGGCCAAGTCAGTTTGTGTTTCAAAACGAATGCTTTAAAAGCATTCAGCCATTGTGAAATCGCAACAATGTCGTGGGCTGAACTAATCATTTCAACAACAGGACACGTGACACTTGAGTCTCTAGGTAATGGGACATTAACAACTAGAACATAGTACAGAACCCTTTTGCTGTTCTTGTCAATTTTCCTGACCACTGTACCAGTTGCATCCAAATACCCAGTTACTGGTTTTTGTTTTTTAATCAGATTTTTTAGTATGTCCAACTGCTCGTTACTATAACAGTGAACGGACGGTATGCCAACATGCTTTACAAAGTTGTTTTCTTTGTCATTACACATCAGTAAAAGGTCATGAAAATCATCTTTATCATAATCATCGGCACTTAAGGCCTCTGATCTGATTTTTCTGACGACGTCATCTGATTTAATGCCTTGCAAATTACCACAATTCAACTGAGTGGGTGATGCCATGTCAACAGCGTCAGACCTGAAGGAAAACGCTTTTGTATTTTTTAGCGCTTCTTTGTGTAAGTCTCGCTGAATCCCTTTTACGTGGTTCGTGAGACCATTGTCTTCTGGATTGTGATGGTAATTTAAACCAGAACTATATACTTCCGCCAGAAACTCTTGGTTTTGAGGCTGGACTTTAATTCTAAAAAGTTTACACCCCTCGTGGCTACAATACATGTACACATTGCAATGATTTTCAAAATATCTAACCCTTTTTGCATTAACAACGCACGTATTGTTCACAGTTCTAATGAGCTTTCTGAACATAATAGGATATTTAGTCTTATCCAAACGTTTTTTACCGCTAATATGTGTATTTAACATATGAGACCACTCTACACGTGAAAATGTGAAAGTTCCTTCCAAAAAACTCACATTCATAGCTATCGTATTGTTTTGGAAAACAGTTTATTGTTTTCAAAGGCAGCGCAACACCAGACTTGACCAGGGTGTTCTTAAAATAGGCATTTTTAAGGGGACTTGGCACAAGTCCAGCATTTTTTCTGCATTCCAATTTACTCGGTGTAACAAAATCAGATTCAACCCTTATGCTTTCTGGTAGAATTGGAGTACTACAAGGTATGAGTGGATTTCCTATCATCCAACTGCAATCACTTTGGGGCGATACACTTGTGTATTCAAGTGAAACGTGGTCTTTATGCACTAGTTCAGGCTCTGTGTGATCGGAATATGAAGTGCAATTTTCAATACTAGAATTTCCATTAAAATAAACACTATTTGAATTCATATTGTTTGTGTCATCCGATGGATTACACAAAGACATGTCAAAGTGTTTTTTACATTTCCTATACAATTTAGTACGGTTAACACGATTTGCAGCTACTTTAATGTGTTTACATATGGCATTTAGAATTGTGACATTGAAATTTAAGAAATCACTAGACGTATAGTTACAATTTTCAATACATTTTATTATTGTACTATTCATTTCTGACACATTACATAAATCAGTATTGTTCATACTTGTAATACGTTTACGAAGAGATGAAGTGTTTCTATTGATAGCATTTGCAATTGATTTTTTTAAACCGTTATCATTTACTTTATTAAAGATGATATTGCAAATATTAGTTACACAACTGTCAGAAACTGAGACATTTCCAAAATTTAAATTTGGATATTGATTCTTAATATAATGAGCTACCTCATCCAATTTTTCGTTTAAACTCATTTTAAAGCTTATAAATAATTTTTTTCTGTGTCTGAATTACAAATTCGTTCACCCTTTTATCTGCCTGAGTAAGACCTCTTCGACTTTTTGCTGTCTGAGTTTAACCTCTTCGACTATTTAGTGTAGGAATTAACAACAATTCGTCGGCACTTTTTGCTGTCTGAGTTTACCCTCTTCGACTATTTCGTGTAGGAATTAACAACAATTCGTCGGCACTTTTTGCTGTCCGAGTTTACCCTCTTCGACTATTTCGTGTAGGAATTAACAACAATTCGTTGGCACTTTTTGTTGTCTGAGTTACCCTCTTCGACTATTTATGTCGTAATTAACAAAAATTCGTCGGCACTTTAAGCTATCTGAGTTAACCCTCTTCGACAACTAAAATTATAACTAAAACTACAACTACAACTATACTTAAAACTACTTTTTTTGGTTAACTACAACTACAACTACAACTACCACTAAAACTACTTTTTTGGGGGTTTTTTTTTCTACTTTTTTTGGTTTTTTTTTTTAACTACAGATAAAACTAAACTACTATTTATTTATTTTTTTTTTTTAATTAAAACTACAACTACAACTATACTTAAAACTACTTTTTTTTTGTTTACAACTACCACTAAAACTACTTTTTTTTGGGTTTTTTTTTTCTACTTTTTTTGGTTTTTTTTTTTTTTAACTACAGCTAAAACTAAACTACTATTTATTTATTTTTTTTTTTGATTAAAACTACAACTACAACTATACTTAAAACTACTTTTTTTTGTTTACAATTACAACTACAACTACCACTAAAACTACTTTTTTTGGTTTTTTTTTTTTTTTTAACTACAGCTAAAACTAAACTACTATTATTTTTTAAACTACAGCTGCAAATATTTTTTTTTTTTTTGGGGGGGGGGGGTTGAACCCCCCTTTTTTTTAAAAAATTACAACTGTAGCTAAAACTAGAACTACAACTAATACTAATACTAACTACAACTATTATGAGAGTTGATGTGATGCTGCTGCTGTGCGGAAATGGTTCGGAAAAAGCAGGATCACAACACCTGAAAAGTTTAAAATAGATAGGTTTTAATTTTCAAAATTACAAAAATATATTATATTCAAAAATTATACACTCCTATTTTAATTCGCCATTGAACTTGTGAATACTGTGACAATAGCAGATATAGTTATTACAACATAATAAATAAAGTTATGATTATTAATTATTACAAATAGATACAATAATGTCAAATATATTAAGTGTAGATCAATTATGCTACTATGATGATTAATTCATATTTTCAAACAAAAACAATCTAAGTTAATTTCATAATTTATTTATTCCAAAAAATTAACCATGTCTGTACTGACAAGTAACACTTTTTCAAACATATAAATAAAGTATATAAATGTATTTATTTATTTATCATGTAAAATTAAATTATGATCAAACCTCAATATTAAATTCTAGTCTACAACACTCGTCTGGTCTCACCAGCATACTACATAGTAAATTTGGATTCAAAAGTTATTGTAGTTGAATTAGTAATTACTAGGGCTCGGATTTATATAGTTTATTAATTTCGGCCAGTGATAAATTTGTATCACAAGATTTTTGATAAAACGAGCTATATTTGAATTTACATATTTTTACAGATTTTGTCATAAATACATGTTTTTCCACATTATTATTATTATATTATTTTTCACATATTTAGACAATTATACTGTTTTAATGTCTTTTCTTCAGAGTTCAGAATGATTGAAAGGTTATCATGACAATATATTATATAGACGATCTTTTAAATTCAAAAATTTAAAAGTGCATGTTATTATTAATAAATTGTAATAAAATTTTAAGATAACTAGATAATATTTATAATATTATTATTATATTTATATTTTATTATAATATATAATTATATAAATATAAATTTTTTATTACATTTTATTATATTATCAATTATTATTATTTTTTTTTGATAATACATATTTTGAATTCTTTAGTACATATTTTTGTTGTATAAATACCTACTTTGATTATAGAAATACATATAAACCCGAGCCCTAGTAAATTACCATTATACGTAATATGTTATGTGATAAATTTTGATTCATAATTGTATAATCTTATGTATTAAATCTAAAATGTGAAAAGGATACAACAGTATTGTGTTTAATAACAGATTCAACGATGATTTCTTGTCATAGATCATAATGCTTTAACAGTAAATGTAGATGGCTGGAATGGATAATGATTTATTCTGTCATCAAATAATTTGTAACATATGCATTGAAATCCGCTATTCATGCTGAAACTTAATTAAAAAATATACATTTCTATTAGCTATAAAGGAATGTTTTTATCGTTACTAATCATATTTTACAGTAACCAATAATAATTTAAAAAGTAACCGTTATTAGTAATTATTCAATGAAATATTAATGGACAATGATGTTTGTGTAGTATGCAAAAACCATATTGTTAATAAACTTACTGATACATACATAATTGTATAACTATAAGGATAATGGTTTATAAAAAAAAAACATTTAAACACTTTACAACACTACAACAAACTAACCTAACACTATTCAGGATATGTGTTGTTTTTTGAGGAAAAACAATATTTTCAGTGGTTAGGCCTCTTAAGGGCGCCTAATTTTTTTTCTGCACCGGGGTGCAAAATATCTAAATGCGTCACTGAACATAGTTGAATAGTTCTTAAGCATTACATTTTTATATTTATATTACAAATACATGTATTAATATTCATTATAAATTAGACAATAAATTAGGTAATATTTTACAATATGGTTCTATAAATTGTGATGTAAACATACCACAGAAAAATCATAATATAGTATAATTACTAATGCCTCAGGTGACTACTCATCACTATGTGGAGAGGGAAACAGAATAACATGACATAGGTTTTACATACTTAAATAATGAATAAAAGACTTACATTTCTACAACTATTCAGTACAGTAGACAGTAGTTTCCGTAAAAAGTGGTGATTTAAATAAATGAATAACGTGTGTTAGATTGTATAGTCTTTAGAGGAATTTTGATTTTATAACCTAACTTTCCATTATTGTTGATTTTTCATTGATGACAATATTATTATGTCAGTATGTTCGGTATAATTATCGTGGTAATGACGCCAATAGAATTTATTTATATATACTTTTAAAACAATTTATAACAATTACTGTGTAACATAGGGCGACATCTACTTGACGGTTTCGGTGCAATAGTACGACACCCCTGAACTTATATGAAATGCAACACAACGTACAAGGTTTCTTATCACTAGTCGTCCGAGTAAATAGTCCCCTAGCTATGGTCCCCCAACTTCACACACGTGTGAACAGTCGCATAATTATAACGTATTATTTATTTTATTTAAACATAACTTAACAAAAAAAAGAAAACAGCTTGACGTGTCAATAACTAGAGTTGAGAAACCGTCTTTTACCATCATTTCTATTTTAATGTTTTTTATTTTATATAATCTGATCTGATGAAATGTCTTTAAGTTTGTAAGCACGGTTTTAGATAGAATTTCTATCTAAAGTCATACCTACATGATATAACGTTCATAGTAATATTATAAAGCTATATTACAACGATACATTGTTATTATTCTATTTTATTTTATTTTATTTTTTTATTTTAAAAAAGAAGTTGAGATGTTAAATTTAATAAATAACAATATAAAAATAGTACTTACATAGCTTGTGGAAATTGAAGTATTTTTCTAAGTATGATGGCTTGTTGAAGAGGTCTGGTAATCTGCTGGCTGACTGTTGGTTGGCGAAGAAGGTATCCGGACAATTTCCCCCCGGACATTTTCCCCCCCGACTGTTTTTGGCGCAGTAGGACATTTCCCCCCCGAAAAATGTTCCGATGCGGACATTTTCCCCCCATTTTTTCATAAATATAATAAAAACGTAAAGTAATTGTACATAGGTAAGTAAAATAGATAAAAAATTTCATTTTTTTTTTTCATAAATATAATAAGACATAAAACAATTGTATATAAGTAAAATAGGTTAAAAATGTCGACATAAAAATGATATATTTTGTAAAAAACATTTAATTTCTGATTCTTTTTTTATATCTAAGCACATATTTTGTAATCGTCTTTCATGTTTATTTTTTTTTTGTTAAAAAAACCGTACCTGTTTTAATTTTTAATAGTTTATTAATTGCCATTGAATTTGACTTTTGTAGTGCTTCAATGAACATCCAAATATTTGGATGCTGAGTTCTAACCAAAGTTTTAAATTTGTTATTGAAACCTTCACTTATATTATTTGTTCTACCTGTTTTTCTTTGTAGCATTATGTGCATTCCATAAATAAGGAGGAAATATTGGTGAAGATCGCCTTAATGACAAAAATGATTTCAATGTTACTAGCGAATAATACAGTATGCTAGTACTATTATTTTTTATTTAGACAATCTTTTAAATATAATATTACTATTATTTTATTGTTTTAAGTAGTTGAATTGATCAAAAATATATATCTACAATAATAGGTAATTATAGTATAATTGATTATATTTATAAAAAAAATTATATTTTACTGAAAAAAAAAAATTTCTTATTAAATAATAAATAATAAACTTACAAAAAAAAATGGGGGGAAAATATCCGCATCGAATATACATTGGGGGGAAATGTCCTACTACGCCAAAAACAGTCGGGGGGAAATGTCCGGGGGGAAATTGTCCGCCATTCGGCGAAGAAGGCTGTTCAGCTGCTGACTGCTCTTGGAACTGCTGTGGACTGCTGTTGCTTGAACTGATGACGATAAGCTAAGAAATTCTGTGTTTTATATCCGAAAATAACCAATCTCTGTTCATATCAGAAACTTTTTTAGAATGGATTTAATCATTTTAATATATTACATATCCTGTCTTCATATTAGAATGACATTGGTGTGTATGTAAATTATTTTAAATCCTGATTGTAATAATTTACATTCATATAGTGAAATTATAATATGAAAGCAATTTATGTTAGCAACAATTTAAATTCATATTATGTAATTTGCTGTTGTACCTCTATGTACATGTTTCGACCGGTTTCTGTAAGGTAAGGTCATTGCTGTGGAAATTTGTATTTTAAATTATTGAAGTAGTGGCAAAATCTGTGTATAAAAGATAGAGGGAATTCACTAATATTCACCAGTCTTCAAGATTTCATCCCAGGACAATCAGCTCAGTTCAACAGAGATACTACCAAAAAAGATGTAGTACCGTACAATTGCTTCAACTGATTCAGAGGTTAGTAACTACTTAGTAAATATCTTATAGCCAAAGCTAATTGGAGACCAGTCATAACACTACTCAACGCTATGGTTATAATTCTTAAAATAATATTAAATGTCTGATTATGACATAGTTTAAAAAACTATATAGTAACTAAAAACATATTGGATACATGACTCAACGCTTTGGTTATAATTCTTAGAAAATATATAATGAAAAAAACAGTAAAAAAATAATATACTATGTTTTATGTTTCATAGAATGAACATTTCAGCGAATCAATTGATATGAGACCGTCTTTTTCAAAAACAAAACCTGGTCTAAAACGTGCTGTAGAAAAAACAAGTGCAAAAAAATCTATGAAAAAAAAGCAGAATAAATTGGTAATATAAATAATATTTTTATAATGATAGCATAAATAATTTAATTTTTTTATAGAGTGCGTCATACAGAGATAATGTTACCGAACGTTTGAGATCAGAAGAATTTGATGTCGAGGTATTTAATTCACTGACATTTAGACAAGGGCATGGTCTTGTAACAATAAAGACACCTTTTGAAGAAAAAGCAAAGGAGCTTTGGGTAATTAGCCACTATAAGGTTGCTAACATTGAGAATGTACCAGTAAAAGACAGGTAAATACATGGGTTTAAATTTAAAAAACTTATTGATGAATCCGTTTTTTTTTTTCATTCATTTTATTTACTTCTTTTTGTTTTTAAAATAAAATAATTTGCTGTTATAGATGGAAGTTCAGTGAAGCTACTGCCAGATTGTATACAAGCGATGAATAAAAAGATGCAAATGCAATGCAAACCATATTTAACAAATTACTAACCGATCCGAAGCGTCAGACTATTAAAAGCAAGAAGACCGTTTGATTATTATATGAAAAAATGAGTTTCATGTAATAAACAAAATATTATAATACATGTATGTTTTTATTTATTCAAAACTTAAAGGTCTTGGAAAACAAAAACCTATAAACTATGGTTGGTTGGAAAAAAATTTAAAAATTATAGTAATTTAAAATACTAACAAATTTAATCTACTTTTAAAACATAATATTAAAACTATTACTCATTAAAACTATTATTTATGATTTAAGGTGGCATGTAATTAAAAAAAGCAAGTTTATTATTGAATAAAAAAAGTTTTATTAAAAAAAAACAATAATTAAACATATTTATAAATTTTATAATATTAGATCTTGTAAAATCATATCTTACAATGTGTTAAAATGGAATTGTAATATTTCATATAGAAATGATGTGTCATCGTTCTGTAGGTGATTATAATAATTAAAATCATAGTTTTGAATATATTGGTTGGTAAATTCGTTCCTCTGACAGGTGGACGGTAAACCACGGTGTTGAAAGTAATTTGATAATTTGCTAAACGTTTTTGCTTGTCTACTACATATAAATCTATCAAATTCTGTAATTGTCGAAGTCGGTATAAATCTACATGTGACAAGGTAATGTATTCCTCATTTAGATGTAGGGTAATTAAACTCTGTTTAACATTGGTTGAAAATGAAAAGGAATCGGTGATTTTTACACGCCTCACCCTAGTATTTAAATTATTAATAATCGAATTGTAATTAGGTTCAGACATCAATGTAAAAAATTCTTCTAAACTTAATGTGATAATTTTCTTTGTAAGTTTACATTCCAATAATAAAATAATTGAAATCTGCTTGTTAATTAGTAATCCAACTGTAATACTTTTCTTATTAAAAGCCCGGATGTCGAATGTAGACTTACAGACAATTATTGGTGAACTCATAGTGAAGTTATTTTTATCAAATTAAAAAAAAATCTTTTTTTATAAATAAGAAGTGGGATATAACTGTTAGGAGTTATACATTGAACTGTTAGTTTGTTCCCTTTGCAGTCATATTATATACTAAAAAACTCTTTGGAAAAAATGCAAAAAATGTGAACATACAGATAGCCAATGAGTGCGTACAAGAGAGGGAATTTACATATACTTACTAACCTGTTACCTGAAAAACATTTTAAATGATCTTATACGCACTAATTCGCTAGGACTGTATGTCCACGAAATATTAAATCGAATATTAACACATTTAAGATAAAAAATTCAATTTTGTTTTATTTTTATTTTTTTAATTCAATACAGCAAATATTATAAGCAGCATAAATAAATATATGTATATATAAACATTAAAAAAAAAAAAAAAAAACATGATTTAACAAATGGTGTCGTACGAACCGGTTGCACAATTACAAATAACTTCGGTTTTACAATATTTACTTAAGACTTTTTGAACAAACTGATTTCCTTTCATTAACAATACAAATAAACATCTAGGTGAGAATCGAGTATGTGCTATAAAACAATTATCATCAATTTCAAAACTATGTAGAATTATTCCACACCAATGACATTGAACTGCATCGTCGAGATTGATATAGTAAAATCCACATTCCGAGAGTTTGTACTTATTCTGTCCGGTATTTGAAGGGAAACTTCTAAAAGTTCGTAACCTCGATACAAATTTAGAGAATTCTGGATACGCTGGCGTTGAATTGAATCGTATTTGATCGACCAATGACTGGATATCGTTTGTGCATTTTTGAAAATTCATTTTTGAAGAAATTAAAGAACTTATACAATTTAATAAAACTTTGAGAAAATAAAGAAAAATGAGACACAACTTGAGTGAACGATAGATCATTAGTAACTGAATATAATAAAATTTTTATATAATAATTTTTTTTTGCGTGAGACGAAATTTGGTGAACAATCAGTGTAAAATTTGTTACACGGTAAATCTGAGTGCTCCAAGGGGACATTCCCCCCTTGAACTTTTTTTTTCCCTGGAAAAGCTGGCTGTGAACATACAAATATATACTACTATCACCACTGACAGCCATGACTGTGAATGAAGCATTTCCACAATAACAACACTTTATATAATGACGAATGTGTCGAATCCATGACGATATCGTCCATTGTCACGTTCACAGTCTTTGTTTATGACGATAAACTCAAATCTCCCCAGACGCCAACACGAAGTGCAAAAGTCTTTAAACTCTGAATATGACATGTCGCCAGAGCAATGCTCATTGTATACATGCTTTAAATTAGTTTCGTCTTGTTTGAATAATACAATAAAATTAGCGTTATCACGCAAAAGTTGTTTTGGTACTTTTGAATAACTCTGAGCCAGATAGAATACATCAACTAAATTATGACGACCTCTGGAGAAGTAAGTTCTTGCAATCTTTTGATTTTCAGTAATAATATCGTCAAAAATAAACACAAAGTTTGGTAAAGCTTTCTCAGGTTCAATAACTTGTTCGTTTTCATAGAATGTAAATAATTTTATACCATCAATGTCTGATAAAATATCACTCAACATGTTATATTTAGGTTGATCCAATGTTTTTGAATATATGTATATGTTGTGAAATCGTATTCCGTTTATATTGGTTAATAAAGTGAAAATTAAATTTGTTTTTCCACAGCCAGAAGGACCCACGACAAGCGCACGTATCGTATTAGGTAGGAGCGCCCCGTGTCTTTGTTTCATAAACGATGTAGGCGGGTCCACATTTTCAACTGATAGTTTTATTTTTTGTTTGATGAACTTCATTATAAATAACTGAGCAACAATGAGAATGTAATCAGTACACGATGTCACTCGCTCGAAGAAGCAGCAAGAACAAAGGCAGTATCCTGATCAACACGCTTATAAACAAATTTCCAATCGAGCTTCACGTGCCGGGTATATTATATTATAAATCCGATAATATTATATTTTCTAATAACTTTATATTTTAGGTTATCAATACTGTGGACCTGGTATAAATTTAGGAAAACGATTAGCACGTGGTGATAAAGGTATAAACCCTCTGGACTCTGCTTGTAGAGACCACGATATTGCGTACGATCAGAGTAACTCTATCGCAGATCGTAACAAAGCCGATTATATATTAGAGCAGCGGGCCTGGGATAGGTTCAAGTTTAAAAGAAAAAGCTGTGGCTTGGGGTGTGACTACTGCCATGAAAGCAAAACGTAAAGTAGGTGGCGGCTGTGGTTTTAAAGCAGCACTTAAAGCCACTAAAAATCTTATCAAGAAAAATATCAGAGAAAAAAACTTGATGAAATTGACTAAAAAATGTGTGGCCGTCGCGCGAAAAACATTCAAAATTAAGAAGACTGAAGTTCCACGAACAATAAATATTCCGAAAAGATACGGTGTGCTACCACTCATACCGATTTTCGCCGGGTTGTCAGCTCTAGGAGCTCTGACTGGCGGCGAACTATACATCTAAACCGAAAAATATCAAACTCACGAAAAATAGTTTAAATTTTCTTCGTTCTTTACAATTATGGATGACTCATATTTAGACGTGACGGCCGACTATGTCGACGATTGTAAAATAACTCAAAAGAGTTACCATTCGTTCACAC
>CARXXK010001884.1:0-11518 GCA_949089665.1 Macrosiphum euphorbiae
GATAAATTATAATAATATATAGGGTGTAGGTATCTTGTGGATTTGACAATAAATTGCTCATTTTAATAGTTATTTCAACTTTCAAATCCTAAGTCGTAGAATATCGTATGTATGAATATATAAAGATAATGAATGTAACCATTTGTGTTAACAAATGTCAACGTATGTATTAATTTTGAAGATTTAATATTGTTATTCAACGATAAGAAAACCATTAAATTGTTGAAAAACGAAACGAATTATTAAACTAAAATTAATATTTTCAAAACATCAATAAATGGTTTTATATAACTAATATGCACCTATGTACTACTATAATGTATTATGTATTGGGTAAATTATGATTGTGGTTATTACATATAATTTATATAACATGTAAACTTACTTCCATATCTTTGGTAGTTTTGATAACGATTTTCTTTAATTCTACCTTTTCACCGATGGGCTTGACGATTTTATCTTCGAACAGATCTTTGGCAGTACCAAGGTGTTTTTTCAACTCTTTCTCTAAGTCTTCGTATTTGTCAACCAATTTCGGATCAGCGTTTTTGCGAACGATATCCTTCATTTTATTAGCTTCGGTTACCATCTGTAAAAGTTAATTGAATTCGAAAATAGAAACAAATTTGAATAAATAAAGCAACGTAATACAATTTATATTATTTATTCTTACGTCTGCGAATCCTTTAGTCATTATAGTTTTAAATTTTTCAATGGATTTTTGGGCATCGCCAGAGTTAGGGGCAATCCCCACTAAGTGATTGGCAACAGACATGAAAGTTTGTGACAATTGATCCGCAACTTTTTTAAGGTCTTCGACTTCAACTGTAGTAACGGTTGCGGCTGACATGGCCTATAAAGTTATTTAAGTGTTTAAATACATTTCATAAATTAGTGAGAAGTTAAAACTAAATACTTAAGAAGTAGGT
The DNA here is from genome assembly GCA_949089665.1 of Macrosiphum euphorbiae. NCBI lineage: Eukaryota > Metazoa > Arthropoda > Insecta > Hemiptera > Aphididae > Macrosiphum > Macrosiphum euphorbiae. Next base: position 930 of record CARXXK010001884.1, read on the forward strand.
ATATTGTTCGTCAGAAAAAGAGAATCGCTTAAAATATTTAAAATAACTACATGATTTAGTAATCATACACCACATACAGTAAAATATATAGTAAATAAATATATATAAATATATAATATTACGAGAGTGGATAAAATTGTAGGTACGCGTAAAAACGTAGAGTCGCGACTTAAAGTAGTTTTACAATAAAATCACAAGTCAAACAAATAATTCGGAAGTTAATAAATATTAATATTCTTTTCCTTCGTCGTTATTAATAATCACTGTTATAGAAATACATAAAGCCAAAATAGCGACAAATTAAAATGTCGAACGAAACTAAAAACTCATAGATAAATTATTATAATAATAGCAGTGTGCTTGAATAAATTGTCTAACCTGTCCAATAAAGACGACCGCGAAACAAAAGACAATTTTTCCGTTCATGGTGATGGCGTTTTTCGATTACGACGATGATATAATATTAAAATAATAATATTAATAGTTATTCAGCAAGCAAATTTGTGCACTGATTAATCAAAACTAAACGACCGGCTTATATAGGCAATAATAGCCAAGTCCCCCGACTCGCCCCCCCTTTTAGTTACTGATAATGTATAATATATGATGGAATATACGGTTATTGCCTGCCCTTGAACTTCGGTGCACCGTTCTAATTAATGTGAGTGACAATTTCTTCACCGGGTTTTTACAAACTGGTTAAAAAATTATACGGACGATGTGGTCGATTTACAAAAGCTGACACTACACAATATCAATATAATTATTGATTTATTATGTATATTTTTTTTTCCCCATTTACTCGTGGCTTTCAGTGTTGTTTGGTCTGTGTAGAAATCGCCTACCTATAATATTATATTTTACCACAGCACAAAATGATTGATAAGACGCAGTGCACTTTGTATCTATCTATGTTAATTAGGTTTAGAGGTGAGTATGAATACGTGCTCATTGATCAACTTTGGTTTCTACTCGAAGATTTTTTGGATAAAGCAGCTTTACATAAGTTTCTTTCTGAAAAAAAAACTATTTTGTGTCTATTAAAAATAAAAAAAAAAATTATTTATTTAATTTTCAACTTACATTTTTTTAACGTTAACGTTAATTGCTACACTTAATTATGAATTTTTATAAATATTTCAAACATTTTAACTCTATGATTTAATTTTTTTTTGAAAAATAGTTTGGAATTTATTTTATCTGTTTATACAAATGCAATTTAAATTCATATCCCATATTTAAATATATAGTATAAAAGTGTGTGGTTCTTTTCTATCTGCCTCATTATTTTATACATATAAATTTTACTTTTTATTTAAGAGCAACTATAAAAATGTTCTATTATTTTATATACTTATTGCACGAAATAATTGATTAACACTTTAGGTTATCTTATTATAACTTTAAAAATGAACTGTATATTTGGCACATAGTCATTAATTATTATTATTAATAACTACACTATAAAAATTATTATCCGTTTTCGAACATCAATACATATAATATTAAAAAGGTGGGCAAGTGGGTGTCGCTCTGCTGTACAGTAGGTTACAAGTGGGTCACTGTACAATGGATATTAAATTTGAATTCAACGATATAATATCATTGTATAAGAAAAACGATTCAGAGCGGAGACGTTATATCAGTCTAGATATAAGACATATTATATACTTATCTAACTTATTAAAAAAAATTGACCTATAATGAATTTCAAATTAATCATATCACAATATCCATTAGGTACTTATAAGTTTTAACGCGTTACCTGTACACCAACAACAAACCCTGATACTATCATAGATATATGATAGTACACTTTAGAAGTTTCAAGTACTCACGAATAACATTATTCAATCACAATTCATAACAAAATAATAAAAATAGTTATTCTAGGTTTTTTAATATTATGTAATTTCGTCCAAATTTGAATTTATATGTCTGTAAAAAATTAACTGTGTTCATATATTTTTTAGATTTTTTGGTTACAGTATTTATGAGAACCTTTGTTTTAAATTTGTGATGCTTAGCTATAAAAACTGAACATTTTATAATTTATTAATTACAATGATTGATCATTTTTGAGATTGTATGGTGTATAGGAAATGCTAATTAAAACATTCGTGGATTTTTCAATGGATTTTTGGGCATCGCCAGAGTTAGGGGCAATCCCCACTAAGTGATTGGCAACAGACATAAAAGTTTGTGACAATTGATCCGCAACTTTTTTAAGGTCTACGACTTCAACTGTAGTACCGGTTGCGGCTGACATGGCCTATAAAGTTATTTAAGTGTTTAAATACATTTCACAAATTAGTGAGAAGTTAAAACTAAATACTTAAGAAGTAGGTATATTGTTCGTCAGAAAAAGAGAATCGCTTAAAATATTTAAAATAACTACATGATTTAGTAATCATACACCACATACAGTATAATATAAAGTAAATAAATATATATAAATATATAATATTATGATAGTGGATAAAATTGTACGTAAAAACGTATAGTCGAAGTAAAATAGTTTTACAATAAAATCACAAGTCAAACAAATAATTCGGAAGTTAATAAATATTAATATTCTTTTCCTTCGTCGTTATTAATAATCACTGTTATAGAAATACGTAAAGCCAAAATAGCGACAAATTGAAATATCGAACGAAACTAAAAACTCATAGATAAATTATTATAATAATAGCAGTGTGCTTGAATAAATTGTCTAACCTGTCCAATAAAGACGACCGCGAAACAAAAGACAATTTTTCCGTTCATGGTGATGGCGTTTTTCGATTACGACGATGATATAATATTAAAATAATAATATTAATAGTTATTCAGCAAGCAAATTCGTGCACTGATTAATCAAAACTAAACGACCGGCTTATATAGGCAATAATAGCCAAGTCCCTCGACTCGCCCCCCCCCCCCCCCGCTTTTAGTAACTGATAATGTATAATATATGATGGAATATACGGTTATTGTCTGCCCTTGAACTTCGGTGCACGACGATTTTGTCGATTTACAAAAGCTGACACTACGCAATATTAATATAATTATTGATTTATTATGTATATTTTTTTTTCCCATTTACTCCTGGCTTTCAGTCTTGTTTGGTCTGTATAGAAATCGCCTACCTAGTACCTATAATATAATATTTTACCACAGCACAAAATGATTGATAATACGCAGTGCACTTTGTATCTATCTATGTTAATTAGGTTTAGAGGTGAGTATGAATACGTGCTCATTGATCAACAAACCGTTTTCCGTTTAAGGTCACTTTTTTTCGTATAGGATGGAACTTGAGCTGTATCCATACAGTATTGCACCTTTGTTTGTTATTGGACTTGTTATTAGTCAATACTGTCCATGATAAAATTTTTAAATTATTGTCTTTATAGTGTTTACTCAGCATAGGTATCTATTACCAACAAGCTGGCATCCTAATACAAATAAAATACATATTTTTTAAATTAATTTGTATAATATTTTGTTTAGAAACATGAAATATTATAATATTATAATATCTTAATCATTATTGCTTTAATATTCTCAATGTTATTTCTGAGTATTTTTAAAAAACCCAACATAATTTTTATATAATAGTTTCTAAGTAATGCAGGTTTATATTTTATCCGAGTTGACTTATTTTATGTTTGTCCTTTGTAACATCAATATTAATTTTATTACTATAATATTTAACGATACAAACTCTATAATAACACGTCAGAACTCAGAAGAATGGAATAATAATACGTTATTATCTATTATAATGATCGACGGTTTCTACTCGAAGATTTTTTGGATAAAGCAGCTTTACATAAGTTTCTTTCTGAAAAAAAAAAACTATTTTGTGTCTATTAAAAATAAAAAAAAATATTTATTTAATTTTCAACGTACATTTTTTTAACGTTAACGCTACTTACTACACTTAATTATGAATTGTTATAAATATATCAAACATTTTAACTCTATGATTTAATTATTTGTTGAAAAATAGTTTGGAATTTATTTTATCTGTTTATACAGCTAATAAATACCAAATTTTGAACAGAATAATGGTATTTAATATTTGTGGATTTTAGAGTAGGTACTCACGAATAACATTATTCAATCACAACAAAATAACTAAAATAGTTATTCTAGGTTTTTTAATATGTAATTTCGTCCAAATTTGAGTTTAAAATGTCTGTAAAAAATAACTGTGTTGATATATTTTTTAGATTTTTTGGTTACAGTATGAACTATTTATGAGAACCTTTGTTTTAAATTTGCAATCCTTAGCTATAAAAACTGAACATTTTATAATTTATTAATTATAATGATTGATAATTTCCGAGATTTTGATAAATTTTGTCAAAATTCGATCTTTAAATGCTTATAAAAAAAAACTGTGCCTATGTATTTTTAATATTTTTTAACTGATATTATAACAATATATCAGAAGCCTTGTATTAAATTTTTACACTCTTTGGCCCAACAGATAAAACTTTATTGATATTTATAGAAAAAAAAACTAAAAAAAATTGAAAGCTGTAAATGTCCATAAACAGCTCAAAAAGAGTCAAAATATTTTCAAAATTGTATGGTGTATAGAAAATGCTAATTTAAACATTCAGTGAAATTTTCATGTAACTACAGTTGTTCGTTTTTGAATTGCAACAAAATAAGGAAATCGCTACATGAGTAATCGAGTGAACATCCAATGTTGTAAAAATTTGAATTTCAAACGCTCATAAATAATTAATTTGACTTTCTTATAGACATTTTTTTTTTGATAAAAGTAGATAATCTTATAAGGATTCTTGTATAACATTTTAAAACCTAAGATTTAAAAAGAAAAATTTTTACGAATTCTAACTCAAAATAATTCGCTTAAAATAATTTTGTGATTTTCCCATATTTTGTCACTTTTTGAACTTTAAACTCTTATAAAAAAAAACTGTGACTAAGGATTTTTAATATTTTTCAAATGCTATTGTAACAATATATTAGGAGCCTTGGATTAAATTTTCAAGCTTTTTTAACCAACAAATAAAATTTTATTGATATTTTTAGAGAAAAAACTATAAAAAAATGGAAAATGAAAATGTGTCTAAACAGTTCAAAATAAATCAAAACATTTTGAAAATGTTATAGTGTATAGAAAATGCAAATATAAACTACCAGTGAAAATTTCACTTATATATTATGGTCATTTGTTTTAAAGTTACACCAAAAACCAATATCGATTTTCTCGAAAACAGATTTTGCCTAAAAATTCCCGTGTTTCCTTAATTTTTCTTTTGTTTTTCACGGTCTTTTTGAAAACTATTGGGAAATTTTTACTTTTGATCCCCCAAAGTACCAACTAGATTCACTTTCCTAGCAGAAAAGATACTGTTGAAGAAAATCCAAGCATATTTACTGTCCTAAAACGTGATGACAGACACAAAAAAAAATTAAAAAAATTAAAAAAAACACACATCATTGTAAAATTAAAAATCAATACATTCATCGTTCCACTCAGAATCTAAAATACCTAGATACATGATTTGTTCGCAGAATGTTCCTATTAGCATTTTCTATACACAATACAATTTTACACTTTTCGAGCTAGTTAAGGGGATAGTACATTTTAATTTTTTTGATTACCTAGTTTTGTTTTTAAAATTATCGTCTATAAAATGGTCTTTGCTATGTCAAAGAGTTTGAAAATGTATTACGGGCATCCCATTATAGTTTCTATAATATCTGTTCACAAATATAAGAGATACTTACCCGCCATTTTTCATATGCATTTAAAGTTCACTTTTCGTCAAAAGTTATATAACAGTTTGCAAATTATTTTGTTTGTAAAGGCTCCTAGTATATTGTTTCAAAGGCAGATGAAAAATATTAAAAATCCTTACTCACAGTTTTTTTTATAAGCAATATTTTCAAAACATCAATAAATGGTTTTATATAACTAATATGCACCTATGTACTACTATAATGTATTATGTATTGGGTAAATTATGATTGTGGTTATTACATATAATTTATATAACATGTAAACTTACTTCCATATCTTTGGTAGTTTTGATAACGATTTTCTTTAATTCTACCTTTTCACCGATGGGCTTGACGATTTTATCTTCGAACAGATCTTTGGCAGTACCAAGGTGTTTTTTCAACTCTTTCTCTAAGTCTTCGTATTTGTCAACCAATTTCGGATCAGCGTTTTTGCGAACGATATCCTTCATTTTATTAGCTTCGGTTACCATCTGTAAAAGTTAATTGAATTCGAAAATAGAAACAAATTTGAATAAATAAAGCAACGTAATACAATTTATATTATTTATTCTTACGTCTGCGAATCCTTTAGTCATTATAGTTTTAAATTTTTCAATGGATTTTTGGGCATCGCCAGAGTTAGGGGCAATCCCCACTAAGTGATTGGCAACAGACATGAAAGTTTGTGACAATTGATCCGCAACTTTTTTAAGGTCTTCGACTTCAACTGTAGTAACGGTTGCGGCTGACATGGCCTATAAAGTTATTTAAGTGTTTAAATACATTTCATAAATTAGTGAGAAGTTAAAACTAAATACTTAAGAAGTAGGTATATTGTTCGTCAGAAAAAGAGAATCGCTTAAAATATTTAAAATAACTACATGATTTAGTAATCATACACCACATACAGTAAAATATATAGTAAATAAATATATATAAATATATAATATTACGAGAGTGGATAAAATTGTAGGTACGCGTAAAAACGTAGAGTCGCGACTTAAAGTAGTTTTACAATAAAATCACAAGTCAAACAAATAATTCGGAAGTTAATAAATATTAATATTCTTTTCCTTCGTCGTTATTAATAATCACTGTTATAGAAATACATAAAGCCAAAATAGCGACAAATTAAAATGTCGAACGAAACTAAAAACTCATAGATAAATTATTATAATAATAGCAGTGTGCTTGAATAAATTGTCTAACCTGTCCAATAAAGACGACCGCGAAACAAAAGACAATTTTTCCGTTCATGGTGATGGCGTTTTTCGATTACGACGATGATATAATATTAAAATAATAATATTAATAGTTATTCAGCAAGCAAATTTGTGCACTGATTAATCAAAACTAAACGACCGGCTTATATAGGCAATAATAGCCAAGTCCCCCGACTCGCCCCCCCTTTTAGTTACTGATAATGTATAATATATGATGGAATATACGGTTATTGCCTGCCCTTGAACTTCGGTGCACCGTTCTAATTAATGTGAGTGACAATTTCTTCACCGGGTTTTTACAAACTGGTTAAAAAATTATACGGACGATGTGGTCGATTTACAAAAGCTGACACTACACAATATCAATATAATTATTGATTTATTATGTATATTTTTTTTTCCCCATTTACTCGTGGCTTTCAGTGTTGTTTGGTCTGTGTAGAAATCGCCTACCTATAATATTATATTTTACCACAGCACAAAATGATTGATAAGACGCAGTGCACTTTGTATCTATCTATGTTAATTAGGTTTAGAGGTGAGTATGAATACGTGCTCATTGATCAACTTTGGTTTCTACTCGAAGATTTTTTGGATAAAGCAGCTTTACATAAGTTTCTTTCTGAAAAAAAAACTATTTTGTGTCTATTAAAAATAAAAAAAAAAAATATTTATTTAATTTTCAACTTACATTTTTTTAACGTTAACGTTAATTGCTACACTTAATTATGAATTTTTATAAATATTTCAAACATTTTAACTCTATGATTTAATTTTTTTTTGAAAAATAGTTTGGAATTTATTTTATCTGTTTATACAAATGCAATTTAAATTCATATCCCATATTTAAATATATAGTATAAAAGTGTGTGGTTCTTTTCTATCTGCCTCATTATTTTATACATATAAATTTTACTTTTTATTTAAGAGCAACTATAAAAATGTTCTATTATTTTATATACTTATTGCACGAAATAATTGATTAACACTTTAGGTTATCTTATTATAACTTTAAAAATGAACTGTATATTTGGCACATAGTCATTAATTATTATTATTAATAACTACACTATAAAAATTATTATCCGTTTTCGAACATCAATACATATAATATTAAAAAGGTGGGCAAGTGGGTGTCGCTCTGCTGTACAGTAGGTTACAAGTGGGTCACTGTACAATGGATATTAAATTTGAATTCAACGATATAATATCATTGTATAAGAAAAACGATTCAGAGCGGAGACGTTATATCAGTCTAGATATAAGACATATTATATACTTATCTAACTTATTAAAAAAAATTGACCTATAATGAATTTCAAATTAATCATATCACAATATCCATTAGGTACTTATAAGTTTTAACGCGTTACCTGTACACCAACAACAAACCCTGATACTATCATAGATATATGATAGTACACTTTAGAAGTTTCAAGTACTCACGAATAACATTATTCAATCACAATTCATAACAAAATAATAAAAATAGTTATTCTAGGTTTTTTAATATTATGTAATTTCGTCCAAATTTGAATTTATATGTCTGTAAAAAATTAACTGTGTTCATATATTTTTTAGATTTTTTGGTTACAGTATTTATGAGAACCTTTGTTTTAAATTTGTGATGCTTAGCTATAAAAACTGAACATTTTATAATTTATTAATTACAATGATTGATCATTTTTGAGATTGTATGGTGTATAGGAAATGCTAATTAAAACATTCGTGGATTTTTCAATGGATTTTTGGGCATCGCCAGAGTTAGGGGCAATCCCCACTAAGTGATTGGCAACAGACATAAAAGTTTGTGACAATTGATCCGCAACTTTTTTAAGGTCTACGACTTCAACTGTAGTACCGGTTGCGGCTGACATGGCCTATAAAGTTATTTAAGTGTTTAAATACATTTCACAAATTAGTGAGAAGTTAAAACTAAATACTTAAGAAGTAGGTATATTGTTCGTCAGAAAAAGAGAATCGCTTAAAATATTTAAAATAACTACATGATTTAGTAATCATACACCACATACAGTATAATATAAAGTAAATAAATATATATAAATATATAATATTATGATAGTGGATAAAATTGTACGTAAAAACGTATAGTCGAAGTAAAATAGTTTTACAATAAAATCACAAGTCAAACAAATAATTCGGAAGTTAATAAATATTAATATTCTTTTCCTTCGTCGTTATTAATAATCACTGTTATAGAAATACGTAAAGCCAAAATAGCGACAAATTGAAATATCGAACGAAACTAAAAACTCATAGATAAATTATTATAATAATAGCAGTGTGCTTGAATAAATTGTCTAACCTGTCCAATAAAGACGACCGCGAAACAAAAGACAATTTTTCCGTTCATGGTGATGGCGTTTTTCGATTACGACGATGATATAATATTAAAATAATAATATTAATAGTTATTCAGCAAGCAAATTCGTGCACTGATTAATCAAAACTAAACGACCGGCTTATATAGGCAATAATAGCCAAGTCCCTCGACTCGCCCCCCCCCCCCCCCCCGCTTTTAGTAACTGATAATGTATAATATATGATGGAATATACGGTTATTGTCTGCCCTTGAACTTCGGTGCACGACGATTTTGTCGATTTACAAAAGCTGACACTACGCAATATTAATATAATTATTGATTTATTATGTATATTTTTTTTTCCCATTTACTCCTGGCTTTCAGTCTTGTTTGGTCTGTATAGAAATCGCCTACCTAGTACCTATAATATAATATTTTACCACAGCACAAAATGATTGATAATACGCAGTGCACTTTGTATCTATCTATGTTAATTAGGTTTAGAGGTGAGTATGAATACGTGCTCATTGATCAACAAACCGTTTTCCGTTTAAGGTCACTTTTTTTCGTATAGGATGGAACTTGAGCTGTATCCATACAGTATTGCACCTTTGTTTGTTATTGGACTTGTTATTAGTCAATACTGTCCATGATAAAATTTTTAAATTATTGTCTTTATAGTGTTTACTCAGCATAGGTATCTATTACCAACAAGCTGGCATCCTAATACAAATAAAATACATATTTTTTAAATTAATTTGTATAATATTTTGTTTAGAAACATGAAATATTATAATATTATAATATCTTAATCATTATTGCTTTAATATTCTCAATGTTATTTCTGAGTATTTTTAAAAAACCCAACATAATTTTTATATAATAGTTTCTAAGTAATGCAGGTTTATATTTTATCCGAGTTGACTTATTTTATGTTTGTCCTTTGTAACATCAATATTAATTTTATTACTATAATATTTAACGATACAAACTCTATAATAACACGTCAGAACTCAGAAGAATGGAATAATAATACGTTATTATCTATTATAATGATCGACGGTTTCTACTCGAAGATTTTTTGGATAAAGCAGCTTTACATAAGTTTCTTTCTGAAAAAAAAAAACTATTTTGTGTCTATTAAAAATAAAAAAAATTATTTATTTAATTTTCAACGTACATTTTTTTAACGTTAACGCTACTTACTACACTTAATTATGAATTGTTATAAATATATCAAACATTTTAACTCTATGATTTAATTATTTGTTGAAAAATAGTTTGGAATTTATTT
>CARXXK010001885.1:0-11497 GCA_949089665.1 Macrosiphum euphorbiae
TGTCCGTCAGTGTACATAATTTTTTATTGCAATTTGCTGAATTTGCTATTCCGAAAATTTGCAAAATGGTTATTAAGTGCATATTATGTACTAATAAGTATGGACCCTTGTCAATTAATATTACTTTCCATAGATTTCCGAAGGATTACGAAAGGTAAATATTAATATAATTGGTTAAATATTAATAATGTATTAATCTAACAATGTTGTGTAATATATAATTTTATAATGCTTTAGATTTAATAAGTGGGTTAATTTCTGCCGTCGTCCAGATCTTTTGGAAAAGGGTCCATCCATTTGTAATAAAACATATATATTATGTTCTGAGCACTTCGTTGAAACAGATTTCAACAATAATGGTTGGTTGATTAATAGTGCAGTGCCTTCTATATTCAACTGGCCTGATGCAGAGTTGCAACAAAACAGCAGTTTAAAAATGATTCCCGAGGAATCCATCCCTAGTACTAGTAGTACTTCAAGAATAATGGCTGATTCTGTTGACATTTATAGTAATTCTATATCGTCTATTAATTGGTCAAACATATCAGCCATATCTTGTTCAACTCCTAAAAGTAAATATTTACTTATATTTATACCTATAATAACATAATAAGCAAGTCAAATTATATTAACGTTGTATTTTTTTTTGTAGCCAGCTCTGTGTCGAGATCATTATCATATTCTTCAGGCAATAGTTCCACAGCCACTTCTAATTCTCAAACCCAAACACATCAGTGTCTGTCAAGTAACACACCTAGAAAGGATAAACTGAATAAACTGCTAAGTATCCAAAAAAATAAATTTAATGATCTTCATAAACAATTTCTTACACTAAAAAAACATTGTTCTGACCTAGAAAAAAAGTCTTCAACATTAGAATTTTTTCATTTAATGTGCGACAATTTTCTAAATAAGGGTTTTGCGAATTTTGTTAAAATACAGTCCAAACTAACATTGCAAGATCCCCATGGACATAGGTATTCTTATGAAATAAAACAATTTGCACTCATGGTACATTTTATGGGTCCTAAAGTATATAGATTTCTACGGAAATCCTGGAGTCTGCCTTCTGTTAGAACTTTACAAAGAACTACAGAAAATTGGGAAATTAATCCTGGTTTGAATGACTTTTTATTTAAAGTTTTAGCAGTGAAAGCAAACTCCATGACAGTGAAGTCCAAAGAATGTATCTTGTGTGTAGATGAAATGTCGCTTAAATCTTTTCTTTACTTTGATTTCAAAAAAGATGAAATAATAGGTTTTCATAATACAGGATTCATTAAGTCTTGCGATGTTACTAAATCAGTTATGGTCATTATGATCAGTGGTTTGCATAGTTCTTGGAAACAACCTATAGGCTATTTTTTTGTCGCTGCTACTTGTACTGGATATGATCTGCAAAATATAATCTTTCAAACTGTTCAGAAATTGTCCAATATTTCTTTTAATGTAGTAGTCATGATTTCTGATTTAGGCTCAAATTTTAAGCACTTTGCACAAGGAATTATCGAAGACACGGTAATATTGCAGTACGATTTGCGGGCACATACAGTAATTGTAGTTCTCCTATAGATAGATAAGAATTTAATAGGTGGGAGTTCAAAATTGTAACGATACCAACTTCTGTTTTTTTAAAAATTGATATAAAGAAATATCGTGTTATTGTACCTGTAATCACTGTCTGGGTAAAAAATGTTATTTTAATATTATTAACACTATAATTTATAATAGTACCTATAAATTATTTAACATTTAATATTTTAATTATTAAATAATTTATAATTTGTATACAAAATGGATCATAACTATGCTCTACAAAGTATGTATTTATTTTCCTTTTATTAATTTATCATTTAAATAAAATAATATTTGTTTTCTAGTTCCCAAGAGAATATTCTACTTTATAATAGTGACGACGAGGACGACTTTGATGGTAAATTGTTGAGCATAAAATTCTAATGATCTATTTATTTTTATTTAAAATATTATACCATTTGTTTCCTAGTTCCCCAGGAGGATGTCCAATTAAGTGATGCGGATGATGAAATTGATGGTAAATTTCAAATTTTAAATTATGAATGATCTTGTTCTCTGATCTCTATAATATTCACTATTGATTGCAATATTATTTATGTTTATATTATAGCATGTCCAGTAAATTTTAATGTGCCACAGCAAGCTCCTGAAACCTATTTTACTGTGCCTGGGATCCGTCTCAATTCTTTAGTATATATGGATAACATTGGGTATAAATACTATAAGAATATAAGTCGTAACAACAAAATGTGAGTACTTATCATAGTTTATTACGATTACAGATTTTATGAATTTTAACAAACATAATATTTTAATTAGTTAGGTACTTAGTATGTGAAAATCAAAAGAATAAGGCTGAATTCTGCCCATCGACAGCAATAGTCAGTGTGGATATAAATGAGAATTGGTTAAGATCAAATATAAGACACAACCATTTTCCACCTATTGTGGACATTCCAGTGGCCCATTTGAGGAGGAATATTGGCATTGCAGGCACAACTACTGGAAGACTGTCAAACTCAATCAGACATATCTATAATAATGAAATAGTTGAGTAAGTACAATTTTGTATGATTTATGAACAATAACTATGAAATTAATAACCATACAAATCCTTTTATTTTTACTCAATATGATTAATCATAGTGCTGATAATATATTTTGTATATGTTATAGAAACCCTGATAGAGCAAAAAATTCCACATTTTTACAATGCCAATCAAGAGTAAGGAGAATGCGACAATGTCGTCGTCCACAAAGTGTCGATATAATTGAAGAACTCGCGAACATTCTGCGCCTGGAACAAAATAAATCTTACTCATCAACCTTGCAGCGTCCACCATCAAGGTAAATTTTTTGAATGCCAAACTATTAATTAAAAAACACATTGATTAAATTTATATATCTATTGCTTTCTAATTTTTGTTTAGATTTTTCCAAGTAACATTTGAAGCTGACGAGGAAGTGTTTGGCGTAATTTTTTTCAATTCAGACGCCGTTCAAAAATATTAGCATGAACTTTTATCCGTCAACATTGCAGGAGTGGACGGAACGTTTAAAACAGTGCCTAAACGTCCTCAATTTTACAAAGGCTGCCTTCTGACATTTCATGTACTATTTAAAAATGTAGTAAGTTTATGATTACAAGTAATTATTTTGTAAGTAATTGGTCAGCTCTTTTTTTGGTGTCTAGTCTAGTGTGTCCAATTTTATTTACATTCATACCTTATTTAATATTTTATGATCTAATACCTAACTTAATTTTGTCAAGTCTTTTCCAATGGTATATGCATTAACTGAAGCAGCATATAAGTCATTTTTTAGAGTAGTTAGAAGATTACTACCATTAAATTATGCAATTATGCACAAATCACTATTATTACGGATTATGAAAGAGCTTTAATGACCGCCGTAAAAAGTATTTTTCCTGAAAGTAAACTTCGTGGTTGCTGGTTCCACTTCTGTCAAGTAATGTCATCTTAAGTTCTTACACTTCCTGTAACAATTATAATTATAATTTTTTTTTATCTAGTCCGTTATCCGATACTGCCGAAAGAGTTTAAATAGTGTATTCCACTTATTCCAAAATAACCCTGAAGCTAATAGAGTTCTGCGTATGGTAATATTATCTTATTTTAGTTATTATGTTTAAGGTACTTAAATGTATGTACCTAATTCATACTTTTAAATTTTAATGATCAATCATTTTTAGGTTTTAGCATTGCCACATCTTCCTGCAGAAATACACCCGGAATGTCGTTTTACTATGAGCGATGGGTTTCATGCAATATTGAATATGTAAGCCAGTATGACCATATTTCGGAACGCCTTCATAATTTTTTAATTGGTTACATTCAACGTTTTTGGTTTGATCAAATAGGTTCAGCAAGTATTACTGTTTTTGGGTAATTTATATTTAATAAATAAGGATAATCATTTTAAATTGCCGAAAATGAATGTTCATTTACATTGTATGTTTGAAGGTCAGATATTCGAACCAACAACTATTTGGAATCGTTTCATAGAACCTTACTAAGCCAAATAGGAAGACACCCCAATATTTGGGATTATTTACGTAAACATAATCCTAGATATCAGCGTTTGTGAATTATTTATATTTGTTTGTGTAGTATTTTACCAAGGCTGGGTAAGTTATAATTTAAGTCTATTTCTCCTATTATGACTAAAAAAATGTATAATAATGGTTATAATATTGCATATTATGTATATTAATATCTTTATAAGTAACTGATTTTTAAAAATAGTCAACTTGCAGAGCCTTGTATTTTACTGTTATGTAAATTATAAAGTATTTAACAAACAATACTGCCCAGATATAGGTGATGGAAGATGTTCATTTATTTGTTTTGCTTGTAGCACAATATAATAATATTGTGTGATCTACAATATTACAACATGTCCATTTCATCTTGGTGTTAACTGTTCTATTTTATGAATTTGAATAGTTGTATAATACATTTATAGTTTGCTTTATTATCTAAATAATAGAGATACATATTATAAAACAACTCTATTTGTTGTCGCATAGCCAATATTCATTAAATAGAACAGTATCTGCCATTTGGATATATAATGGTAAAAAAAATAATGTATAGTGGTAAAGTGAGTCTTATTGTTGTTATTTTATTTTAAAAACTGTTTAATTTATATTTTGTAATTATTAATTTGTATCATGCAAATGCTGTGATTAAAAAAAAACACATTGTTGTATAGATTAATACATTTTTTGCTACTAAAACAATTAGGTAAGTGGAATCCATTTGGATGTATAATGGCAAAGTAATGTATAGTGGTAAAGTGAGTCTTATTGTTGTTATTTTATTTTAAAAACTGTTTAATTTGTATTTTGTAATTTTTAATTTGTATCATGCAAATGCTGTGATTAAAAAAAAAACACATTAAATTATCGAATACATTTTTTGCTACTTAAACAATTAGGTAAGCGGAATAATTTTTCATATGTACCAATTATTTGTATTAATTAAAACTATATTATTATTATGTTAGCAAGACTATTGTTGATTGAAAACCAGTACTATGTAGAAATGGACCAAGCTCGGAGAAATCATTCAATACGAAATAGTGTAACTCGAGTTAATGGAGCTGATGCTACATATCGAATTAAGAACTATATTCAAATATTAAATGAGGACAATGATATTTTAATGTTCTTAAGAAGAGCAGGCCATACTATGGATGGATACAATCAAGCCTTTACCTATGGGCTATTAGGTACCTACCTGCGTTGTTACCGTCGTCGTATAGGTAAATACGTGTAAGTACCTAATTTAAATTTAAATTGTGACATTGGAAAAAGTATTTAGTTTTTGTGAAGTAGGTACCTTATTGGTACATAATATTTTATACGTAGGTATTTAATATATAGATTTTTGATTGCTTGCTAAATTCTTATAGTATTTTGTCAGAACAGCAAATATAATATAATTTAAGTAGATAGGTTATTAGTTAGAATGGCAAGTTTTAGGAATAAGCGTAGAAAAATTCAAGAAGAATTGAAAGCCTTAGATTTATCTAGTGACGATTCAAATTATTTTCCATTTAACAAATCAAATGATTCTTTACATAATCAGCAAATTGAAAATAATATAATACTTGAAAATTGTTCTTTAAATCAGTCTTTTGAACATAACATATTTCCTCGAGCATTTAATGTTTACAAGATCAATATCAATCTGACCTAAATTCAGTATATGATAATAACGAATCAGAAGCAGATCAAGAAATTGAATGCAATAATCATGAACTTGTAAAAAAGAAACTTGGGAAATGGATGATAGATTATAATGTTACCCAAAATTCTGTAAATTCACTTGACTGTGAATGGAAGTAATTTGTTGTGACGCACCAGCTAAAGCATTTTTGATGAGGGCCAAGGGACATTCTGGTTTTTCATCGTGTTCTAGATGTACACATGAAGGTGAATACATTCATAACCGTGTATGTTTCCCTTATAGTGACACGGATTGTACAGAAAGAACACATGAAGATTATATTTTAATGAAAAATGAAGAATATCATACTTCAACTACTATATCTTGTCTTACTTTAACTCCTAATATAAATATAGTTAAAATATTCTCAATGGACTACATGCATTTAATTTGTCTTGGGATTATGAAAAAATTAATTAATCTTTGGTTGGGTAAAGGACCTGTAAATAGCCGTATACCAAGTATGAAATGTAAAACACTAACGAAATCCCTACTTCAATTAAAAACTTGTATTACAAAAGATTTTTGCCGAAAACCTAGACCAATCCAAGATGTATGTCGCTGGAAAGCCACTGAGTTCCAACAATTTCTTTTATATTCTGGTCCAATAGTACTTAAAGATATATTAAATGAAGAATGTTATAACAATTTTTTAGCATTACATATTTCAATGAGAATTCTTTTAAGTGATAATAACCATCAACTTCTACATTTTAATTTTAATATTTATTATTATTTAATATAATTAATTATGTATGCAGGTACCTAGGTATATCAACCTTTATCTATAGTCTGTATAGGTATAATTTTTATATAATAATATAATTAATATGATACTGTTTTAAAAAATCTGTTAGTTCATCTAATTTTTAAATTTTTATAGGTAGTTTGTACCTAGATAAAACAAATTGAGTTATGATGGGTCTCCCTATATAATATTTACAATTAGTACTTTCACTAAAATATAACATTTTAAATATCTACATTTATGGATGAATATGTTTTCCTGTCTCTCTCTTTCTATACATACCTATGTTTTTTGTATGATAATATATTATGTTGTAATAAAGGAATTCATTTCAGTAATATGTGGAGTGTTGTTTGCTTTGAAATTGACGACTCGGTAGATTTCATTCCAAACTTTTGGATGGACAAAGGAGTTTGTGCTTGGCCAAAAAAAAGAGCTAACGTGCGTAGCTACATTGAAAAAAGAGTAGACCCGGCTGAAAACCCAGATGCATTTATTTATTATAATGCACGTATAATGAGTCAAGATATTGGTAAGTATAGGTAATATAATTATGTATAATTTAATAATTCTATGGATTTACATTAATTAATATTTTTTTATAATTTCATGTTAGCTGAAATTGAAGTAGCTCGATTAAAAGCTAGAAAAGCACAAGTAACATCAGACTTATCGACAGACCATGAAAATATTATTGAAAAGAAAAATCACACATCCACACAGCAAAAACGTTATTTGAACAATTCTAAACCACCAAGTCCACCTTTATTTAGTTTGAGTTGTGATGGTAAGAAAAAATCCATTATAAAGATTTCATAATATATAATCATTAAATATTATATTGTTTCAATATATAGTCTTATACAGATATTGAAAGTAAAACAATATACCTAGTATTTTAAATTTTATATTTATAATCTCCATCCCATCATGAAGTGCTAATAATGAATAGCTTCCTCATCAAGCCAACCATGACCAATGACTATGACAAAAAAAAAAAATATATTTAATCTAAGTGCAACTGCAATTTTTTTTTCATATCCCAAGCCTTAACCTTATCCATCTTATAATTTATATTAATAGTAAAATGTTATGGCTAATCTCTATCTGGAGTGTACAATTTAAAAAAGTTCTAAATTAATAAATAAAGTATTATTATAATGTTATATAACTGTAGAAATATTATATTTATTATTTGTTAATTATAAATAATTAAATTACAGAATTCAGATGTGGACAAATCATATAACCCAAAAATGAAAAATAAATTATTTGAAGTGTCGTTATCGCCACCAAATAATTATGAAAGTAAATCAGATAGTTATTCAACTCCAATTAGTTCTCAATTGTCTGATACAAATAATAAAAGACTTAAGTTTGATCCAGTTGATGAACTCCCATCAACATCTAAAACATTGTCAGGGAAAAAACTTGATTACGAAAATCAATTTAAAGGTATTAACAAATTCCATAATTTATTATCTTTATAAAACGTAAAAAAAAAAATTTACAAAATTTATTTTATAGATTTTTGTATAAATGATTTAATTTTACATGTCAATTCAAGATGGTTTTAATTGTATTGTAGTAGGTACAGTAAAACTTCCTTAAAACAGACACCCCATAAGACGGAAATCTCCCTAAAGGAAAATAACAAAGTCCTTGAATAACTTATATTTTAGTCTCCCTATAACGGAAAAATTTGTCAGCCCAAGCGATTCCTTTATAGAGAGGTTTTACTGTACCTACTTTGAATGTATAAATGCATATTATATATAGGTACATTCAAAGTTTTAAAAAATACAAATATATCAGAAATTTTTAATTACATTTTAATGTATTTATTTTTTCCAGACTTTGAAAAATTGGTTAGCAGACAACATATTGTTCTCAAACATGAAGTAAAAAATATACAAGATCGTCTTGATATTATTATGTGTATGCAAGAACAAATTAATGAAAGATTACAAGGATGTGTATCTGCCAATATTACCGAAGATTCATTTGATAACACTATAACTCTTGTGGATACTGCGACTGATTTAAATGATCTTGAGGACAAATTATTAAACGATACAACATATAAAAGAAAATTGGTATTAATAGCAAATTACATTACTTTCAAATTATATAAGATTATAATTACTGAATTTTATTTTGTATGTAGATTAAAGAACTAGCTCGTTACAGAGGACATAATTTGTCTGAAACTATAAGAAAAATTATGCAAACATTTTTCACTGATAATTTTCTAACTAACTACTCCTACATAGGATTCAATGGAAAAGAAAATTTTTCTACACTCCAAACTTGCTCCGTGATATTTGGTAAATATTTTTAATGCAATTTTATTTTAATCAATTTAATACTCCATACATAATAACTATCTACATAGTTATTATTAGTAATTTATAAAAGTTAACCAATTTTTTATTTATACAATTGTGGTAATGAACTTTTCCGCTCATGTCTTAATAGATATACAGACTTTTCACTCACTTGCCTTTCTCACAATTTTTATGTAGCTCACTATTTAAGCAAATTACTTAATACTCATTATTATCACTTTTTAGATTTTTTCAGTGCAATGATTAAAATCATTGAAATTTATATAAAACTTCATAACGCAAGTTTTAAGTAGAAAAAAAAAGGCTCGAATCTTTGATTTTGATGGAGGTTTTTGTTTACAAATTAGAAGTTTTTACTTTGGGGAATCAATAGTAAAAATTTCCAATAACTTATTAAAATGATTAGCAAACCGATTCATATTAAATGTTATAACTTATAAACATCATATAAATACTATTATCACCAGCATTGTAAAAATAACTTAAAAACTATATTTTGTCAAATTTTAAATTTTTTAGTTGTCAATTAGGTACAAAATTATTAATACATATATTTTTTATAAAACTTTTGCTATTTATAAATATTAGTTAAGCTTTGAGGGTATTGACAACTAAATTCAAATTATTTGCAAAGTTGAGATAAAATGAATATTTAGTATAATATAGAAGGTAAATATATATACATATAGGTTGTTTAAACAATAATAAATTGTTTTTATACCTTATTATTTCTTAACTAACAATATTTAATATTTATAATTATTAACTATAATTACAAGTATATTTAAATTTAAAACAATTACCAAAATTATCACATTTCAGAAATTAAAGTTTTATTATTTAACATTAATTAAAATTATTATGTATCAATTCCAATCATATAAATGTTTCTTCAAGATTAGTACCTATCACTCATATTATCAGCAGCATATAATATATTATTATAAAGATTTTAGTAGTTGTGGTTAAATTTAACAAAAATACGAAATATGTTTACTAAATATATAATATATGTTATGTAAAGTATATAATATGTTTAAAAGTAGAAAAAATGTATTCAATATACATTAATATATAGGTATCTAGGATTTAAACATCTCAAATACTTATTGGTAGATAGTATAGGTATTTAAGTCTGTAAATGGATTAATAAATATAGATATATGGTCAATGAAAAATAATAAATGATTTGTTTTTGTTTGTTTAGAAACTATTCGCCAAATGAAACCATTTTCTTCACAAAATCTCCCTAACATTGAAATAGAAAAACCATTAAAAAATTGGTTGGCACAAGCTTCTAATAGAATCAAAAAATTATCAGCTAAAAATCCTCAACAAGATTCACAATAAAATTTATCCATGGTTTATTTAACTAAGTATTATTTTATGTTATTATTACTAAATGATTATTATTATCAATATATAATATGTTGTGTAAATTATGTTATTATTTTATTATATTCTTCAGTATTATATTTATATAATAAAACATTATATTATGTTTAAGTAAGAAACATCAGTATAATTTTATTTTACTTTATATAATTTATATTATTATATATTATTTATAATTATTTTAAAATATCAATGAAAAACAGTATTTTAATTTTTTTTTATTTTTGTACACAGCTACTTTTAATAGTTTTCTGTTTTATTATATTACTTTATGTATAATATTATGATCTTTTGATAATATAACTTTATATAATATAACTTTTGTCTATCTGTGTTTATTTATTAATAAAAAGAAATGTTTTCAGTTACTGCATAACATATACATAATATAGGCATTATTAAATATAACATTTTTATATTTTAATTAATTATTAATCTATTATATGACCTATAATATAATTTAAATATGATTTATTTTGTTTCTGAATATATTTACTAGGAATATGTAGGTATTATGTAAAACATTTTTTTTCTAAGATTGATAGTAATTTTTGTATTTTTGATTGACTCTCATTTGAACAATTGTGAATTAATGAATATTAACATATTGTTAATCATGTCACTGAATTAAATGGTTAAACAAGTATACCAAATATTCGATTTAATATAAATATACAAAATTGTTAATTATGTTCTCAAAAATATTTTTAAAATATAGCACTGAACATTGCAACTATATGTTACTTAAAATATATTCACAATGATAACAGTGAAACATTGTTACAAACCATTATCAAAATATGTTGACAAAATTAAAACCCCATATTGTTAAAAAATGGTCTTTAACGTCTTTTGAAAACATAAAGCTAATAATATTGTAACAAAATGTTGTTTAAGATATGTTGACAATGTTTAGCAGAAATATTGCTACAAAATATTTAAAAATGTGTTGACAACCTAAGAGTAAAATGTTGTGAACATCTGTTTTTCTCTGCCAAATCATGATTTGACAATATGTTTACAATATGTATACACTTTCTGAACATGATATCTGCATTTTGTAACAATGTTTTTGTGGCTCATGAAATGTTTCCAAAATATTTTTAAAATGTACGATTGCTGTGTGGGAATGACTATCGAATAGTTTAATAATGAGTTATCAATCGCATAACAAAATCATACTAAACTTAGTAGGAAAAAAATCTTGTTGCCTCCTA
>CARXXK010001886.1:0-11469 GCA_949089665.1 Macrosiphum euphorbiae
TTTAATATTAGCTATTTGCTTATCTAACTATGGTATATCGTATATGTGATTTAATGTATAGGTTTAATCAGGAATCCGGACAAATGTAATTATGGGGAAATATTGCCTTTGGAAATGAGAGTATTTAGTACTGTGGAGAGTAGGGAGATAAGAGGATTGATTAATGAGCTTAAATTAGATATAAACATGGAACAGGTGTCGGTGAATTTTTCTGTATGTGTGTTTTGTTGTTGTTTGGTGGCTTCTGCGTAAGATTTTGTTGTGGAGTGAGCTTTGAATTCAGGGCGCTTAGTTGGAGGAATTTTTGGTGCAGGTTTTTGAGAAGCTGCCTTGTATACTGGACATCCCTTAAAGTTGGCGGTGCGGTCCCCACTGCATAGGGCGCATTTGGCAAGGCTGTTGCAGTCTTTGGAACAGTCTATTTCTTCTTTAACTGATACTGTAAGTACATCATGCATAAATTATTTATTGTACCTAAAAATTCAAATCTTTGTTAATAAATTGCCTCTGAATTATATATCTGAACTTGAACTGATATTATTATTTAAGCCTAATACCAAGAACCCGACACCTGTTACAAGTTGTATTTTAATAAACATTTAATAGCTTATTATAACATAAATTTATTGAAAATCACATCCCAAAGTTTCATCCAGTATCGTTAAAGTCTATAGATCAGAAATTACCTCAACTTGGCACATAATACATTATACAAACTACACACATATGTTTACTATGTTAGTTAAATAACTGTTTACCCTCCAAAACGGTATCATAATAAATAAATAACACTTAATTTGCAATACCTATGTTACAGTTACTTAAAAATATATGTTTACAAGAATTACAATGAAATGTATTTTTTTGTTTCTTATAGTCAGCAAAAGAGGGTTTTCAAGTTCCAGATAAACTAGCTAGGATATCAATGTATAACATGGACTACTCAATAATGTTTTCTTCTGTTCATACATATATTTCGTCATTACCAGTTTCAGATAGATGAAATTACACAACTGAATAATGATTAATTTTAATAATAATTTTATAATTTTTGAAATTAATTATATTTGCGAGGAATGAAACATTAAATTATTGTTAAGATTGTAAGAATCAAACTATTGTTTATAAAAATACTATATATTTAAATTAAGTTAATTTGTACCTTTGTAGTTTATAATAAATGTATTTTCTATCTAATTATTGTAATAAATATAATTACATAAGAATTTATATTTAACTTAAAATATGATTAATACAACAAATAACTAAATTACTAATTGGTACAATTTGAATATTCCAATTCAAAATTGTTCAAAGAACTTTGCTTGTCAATTTTTCTAAAACAAATAATATATTAATATTAATAATAATAAATTTTATATACCTACCTAACGGAATATAATAGGTACATATACTCTTTCACCTTTGTGTATAGCATTATTATGTAGTCTATATATATATATATATATTAAATTATATTATAAAACCGGCGTATTACACATAATTATAATAACACCTATTATACTTTCTTTATTATAATATTTTATAAATAATAGTAATAATACTGTATATGTTGAAAACATAAAAAAATTATTATTAACTAATTTTACTAAAAATATTATAATAATTATATATTTATATCTATTATAATAGCTTAATTATTATATTTGATAAATAATATTATAATTACCATGCATAAAAAATATTATAATATTATTAATAATTAAATACCGTAAAAATATTATAACAATTATATTATAATAATTTTATTATAATATCTATAAAATAATATTTTTATTACCATATAAAAAAATTATTAAAATAAGATTATTATTAAATAACTGAAAAAATATTATGTTAATTGGATAATTATGTTATTATAATAACATTATTTTTATAACAATATTTGTGTACTGTAATAATAATAATATTATTTATAACAGATTGGTATCTGCCAACCTTAAAAAAACAACCTTTTTTTTTATCTCAAGACACTTTTTATAGTAGAATAAATGCTTCGATTTTAAACTTTGCGGTTGGTTTCTGGTAGAAATAATTTGAATCTAATTTGTACTCTTTAGATTTCTTTCTTTATTTTAATATGAGATAATTTGATTTCATTTAATGATATTCTTGTGATTTCCTCACTACTATATTCCCTGAACTACTGATCTATAATAGTGTTACTGTTTTAATATAAGGACTTATTTCTATTTTATTAAAATTATTATTTAAAATTAAGACCCATATTATTATATGTGATTCATATGGTATAGTATGATGTCACCAGGCGCGGATACAAGGGGGGGGCCATGGGAGCAATGGCCCCCCCCAAATCTAAAAAAAAAAAAGATGAGGCCGGTGAAAAAAATAATAACATTGATAATAGAATAGATCGAATTATTCTTATTAAATATTTCTATATTAGATTATAATGTTTCGTAAAATTGATATTGGTTTTCGGACAATTCTATTTATAGAATTTTTCTGTAATTTCTAATTGCGTCGGCGACCGGCGTGGCGTAGGCTAACGATGCCGTGACCGTTCACGTTATCGTCAGAATCGCAGATATTACTTTTACCATTAATTCTATTGCTACAATATTGAATATTATATAACATTATCATTTTTCTACGGGATGCGGACAGCGTTCAACGCACTGCGAGAAAACGAGCGTATTTAAAAATGGTAAGTAATCTGTATTTTGAATTTTAATACACTGCCACTGATTTGATTATTTGAATTAAAAACCATATTTTGTACATTATATTTTGTACAATACTCAAAATGTCGTTTAAATAACATGAAATAAAAAAAATAATATGTAATATTTCGTCCTTTTTAATATTTTAATAAATTTACTACATATTTTATTTATACGACCGACATTTTTTACTTCATATTGTCATCATAAGATGATTTTAAAACTATTACATTTTCTTTAATTTCGTAGGCCTCAACTACTGATAAAAAACGTCCTTCTTCAAAAATTAGTTCATTTTTCAATCCTAT
This sequence comes from Macrosiphum euphorbiae, assembly GCA_949089665.1. NCBI lineage: Eukaryota > Metazoa > Arthropoda > Insecta > Hemiptera > Aphididae > Macrosiphum > Macrosiphum euphorbiae. The sequence continues at coordinate 3,014 of CARXXK010001886.1, forward strand.
TTCAAAAAAAATCACAGTTGAAAGCAGTATACCTGAAGAAAATATTTCAGACAATTCAGTAAAAGATCTTAATTCGAACATTGATTAGCATCTTCTAGTCATGATTTTCATCTTCATACTAATGACATAGGAGATTATATTGAAAAAAATATTGACGATTATACGAAGAGTGAACTTTTAATAAATCATTGGGTACCACCGACAAACTACGTATTTGTTGAAAAATTAATTGAACGTTTCTCCAAAAGCAAAAGAAAAATTCCATTTGCAATTTGAAAACCATAAGTCATAAGAAAATTAAGCTGATTTTAAGTTGTACATTTGATTAGAATTTATCGTAAATTATTAACTATAGTAAAATTTAGTTTAAATGTAGAAAAAGTAATGTAATTAAATATTTTATAACCAATAAAGTAAGATTGAGTAACCTAAATATTTCAAAAAAAAAATTTTTGTTTAATTATTTTTTGGTCTTTTTAAAGGTAACCTAATCATCATTATCCTGATGTCGAACAATATTAACATATTAAACCCTGATAAACTTTATTAATAATATTTGATGGCCCCCCCCATAAATCTGTTCTGGATCCGCGCCTGGATGTCACAGTAACTAAACATATTAACTAAGATAATATACAATGAATAATATTAGGAACATATATTTTAAAACTATATACAAAATATCAGCTATTATAACGCGTAATAATTGCTCTGATTAAAGAATTATAATTATGAGGTTAATTTTCATTTAAATATAATTCGACTATCACATAAATCAGATGACAATACATATTCATTGTTTTATTCACAGTTCGTGTGAAAACCAGTAAACACGTTAGGATATAATATAATATATAATTACTTTTCATATAAAATTTTAAAGGTAAAACAAAAATGAAGAAACCTGCAGGTGTTTTCATTGCATTATATTTATTATTCAGAATTTCAGGTAAATACTTTTTTTCTTTAAATCCTTGAAGAAAATATTAATTTTCTTAAATAAAATAATAAAATTAGATTATTATTTTTAGTGAATGTCCTTCCATTTTTATTTTGATTCTGAGCGGAGCGATGAATGTATTGATTTTTTTTTTTATTTGTGTCTGTGTACACAATAAGTAGCCGAAAAAATGATTCGGTTTTTAACTTTAGTATGTTGTTCGATGGAAAAGTGAATCTAGTTAGTGCACTTGGGAGGTCAAATTTTAAAATTCCCAATAGTTTTCAAAAGCGCCGGGAAAAACTACATAAAAATTAAGGAAAAACAGTAATTTTTACGCAAAACCGGTTTTCGACAAAATCGATTTTGGTTTTTGGTGTAACTCTAAAACAAATGACCGTAGAAACATGACATTTTTGCTGGTTGTTTATATTAGCATTTTTTATACACGATGTAATTTTCAAAATATTTTGATTTGTTTTGTACTGTTAACGGATATTTTCAGATTCTAATTCTATTAGTTTTTTTTTCTTTGAATGTCAATAAAATGTTATTTGTTGTGTAAAAAAGCTTGAAAATTTAATACAAGGCTCCTAATATATTGTTACAATGATATTTGAAAAATGTTAAAAATCCATAGTCACAATTTTTTTTATAAGCATTTAAAGTTCGAATTTTCACAAAATACGTTAAAATCACAAAATGGGCAAATTATTATGTTAGAAATTCATAAAAATGTTTCTTTTTAAATCTAAGATTTGAAAATGTAATATAAGATCTCTTATTAGTTTGACAAGACTTCTGATATATTGTTACAATAAATTGCAGGTTAAAAATATTAAAAATACATAGCTAGGTAGGCACAATTTTTTTATGAGCATTTAAATTTCGATTATTGACAACTTTTATCACATTTAAAATTTAATAATTATTTTGCTGTTAAAAATTTGTAAAATGTTCAACTTTTATTGCTAAGGATTGAAAATTTAAAACAAAGTTCCACTTAAATATATTATGTTATGTACCTAGATTACTTTATAATAGGCTATCTGACCGTCTTCGCTCAGAATCATTTTTCCTATACAATGATATTATTTAATTATTGAATTTAAATTTAACACCATACGTAATGTAGTCAGTGACCCATTAGTAACCCACTGTACAACAGAGCGACATCCACTCGTCCACCTTTTTTACTTTTACGACTACAACAAGAAACCATCACAAAAAATATGTTCACATTAATTATTCATTCAATACATTTCTATTTGAGAATAAATTATTAATAATCACTTGTATTGAATTAAACATTTAGTAAAATTGTTTTTGTTTATTTATTTTAGGAATAACCTGTGATCACTATGATTCATGTAATAGCATAAATGAGAAATGTTCAAATGACTATGACTGTTGTTATTCAAAATGTAGTTTCTCATTGCTCTCTTTTACAAGTTATTGTAATGACAATACTAACTTACTCACTCCAATAACATCCTTCTTTAGTTCTAAAGGTATTTATAATGACATATTTTTTTTATATATGTATATAATATACCTATATATACATCTAAGTAATAAGTATAATGTATAATATAGATTTATGATGTAAAACACTAAAGATAATAATGTGTTTTCTATCTGTTTTCTGATCAATAAGATCAAACAGGAATATGTTCATATACCGCCCCGGAAAATATGACAATTAGTGATCGAATGTACAAAATATATGGTTTAAATGCAGCCCACGCTCTATTAGAACCAGGCACCAAAGTCGAAGTGAGACTGAACGATAAAAAGTTAATGGTTACAATAAATGATAATCCTTCAACAAAAAATGGAGTTATTCTCGAGTTTTCCAGAGAAACAGCAAATGTATTAAATATTGAAAACGGAGCAAAAACAAGTTGCACGATTATTGTACCCCGATTGGAGAATACTTCGTATTACAAATATCTTAATTATGTTTTACCTTATATGAGGTTATTTTCGTTATTATTCAAGATGATATAATAAATATAACCCAAACTTGTTACAAAATTTGAAATTTACTTTTTATTGAAACAAAATAATATTAATTTATGCAAGTTTGGAATTTTAAGCCCAAACTTTGTAATAGTTAACATATTGTTTATTGTGATCAACCCACAAAATCAATCTTATTATTAATTAAGTAGGTATTTACTATTTATTTGTCTTTTTATCATTAATTTATACAATTAAGTATCTACACAATTGTTTGTATAAATAAAAAATAAACATTTATTTGAATATATTTCATTTATTTTTGCAAATTTATTGAAAACTAATAAATAATAATAGACTTTTTTAAATTATATTTGACTCACTTATTGTTGTCTTTATCTAACAACAGGTATGGCCATTTTCAAATTTCAATTTTTTTAGTTTTTTTTCATATAAATAACATTTTATTTGTTGGGCAAAAAATCGTCAAAATTTAACACAAGGTTCCTGATATATTGTTACAATAGAAGTTGAAAAATATTAAAAATATATATTCACATTTTTTTTTATAATCTTTTGAAGTTCGAATATTGACGAAATTTATCAAATTGAAAATTTACAAATTATTCAGTAGTTAAAAATTTATAAAATGTTCAACTTTTATATCTAAGGATTGAAAAATTAAAACAAGATTATATAAATTTCTTTATTCACAATAATATCATCAAATAAACTTAGTAATATCGTAGGCTGACTGACCATTTTTGCTCAGAATCGTTTTTATTATACATTGATATTATATCATTGAATTCAAATTTAACACCATGTCACCATCCATTACAGCGATCTACTGCACAGCAGAGCGACACCCACTTTCCCACCTTTTTAGATTTCTTTCTTTATTTTATTATTATAATTTGAATCTCATTTAATGTTATTCTTATAATTTCCTCACTAATATATTCCCTTCCGTACCTTATCGAAGTTCACCACTGGTGGGACAAATAATCCCCCGGCTGAGAACGTCTGATAGTGTTACTATATTGGAAAAGGTACTTATTTTATATTATAGTATAATTTATAAATATTATTTATTAGTTTATTAGGTATATAGTAATACAATATACTTATACTTCTATGATGTTTATTAATATGATAGTATGATGTCGCAGTAAGCCAGTAACTGAACTAATTAGACAAGATAATACACAATTAATAATATTACATATCCAAAATAATTGGTATGGCAGTTATAGAGTTATAATTATTTGGTTAATTTCAATTTAAATGACATTGAACTATCAAATAAATCAGACGTCGGCGTATTCATTACTTTAGTCTCAGCTTGTGCGAAAAACAGCAAACACGTTATAATAAAGAAGTTCATATATTGTTATAATTTAAACAGTAAAATAAAAATGAAGAAACCTGCAGGTGTTTTCATTTCATTGTATTTAGTGTGCACAATTTCAGGTAAATACTTTTCTTTTATTTGAAACATCTGAGGAAATGTTATTAAAAAAAAAAAAACAATAAAACGAGATAGATTATAATTAATTGTAATGCATATTCTTCCATTTTTACTATTACGACTACAACAAGTGAACCATAGGTATCTAGCGTAATTTACTATGGAGATGTCTTATGATCTAAAAATTATGTATACATTTGAATTTTACATCATACATTTCTGCATGAAAATAAATTATTAATAATCGCTTGGGTGGAATTAAACATTATTTAGTAAAATTGTTTGTGTTTTATTTTTATTTTTATTTCAGGCATAATCTGTCATCAGTATGATTCATGTAAAAGTTTATATAAGAAATGTTCAACTGATTGCGAATGTTGTTATTCAAAATGTAGTTTCTCATGGCTCTCTTTTACAAGTTATTGTAATGACAATACTAACTTACTCACTCCAATAACATCCTTCTTTAGTTCTAAAGGTATTTATAATAACATACCTATTTTTTATATATGTATATAATATATATATTCATCTAAGTAATAAGTATAATGTAAAATATAGATTTATGATGTAAAACAATAAAGATAATAATGTGTTTTCTATCTGTTTTCTGATCAATAAGATCAAACAGGAATATGTTCATATAACGCTCCGGAAAATATGACAATTAGTGATCGAATGTACAAAATACATGGTTTAAATGCAGCCCACGCTCTATTAGAACCAGGCACCAAAGTCGAAGTGAGACTGATCGATAAAAAGTTAATGGTTACAATAAATGATAATCCTTCAACAAAAAATGGAGTAATTCTCGAGTTTTCCAGAGAAACAGCAAATGTATTAAATATTGAAAACGGAGCAAAAACACGTTGCACGATTATTGTACCCCGATTGGAGAATACTTCGTATTTCAAATATCTTAATTATGTTTTACCTTATATGAGTTTATTTTCGTTATTATTCAAGATGATATAATAAATATTACCCAAACTATACACTTGGTACAAAATTTGAAATTTACTTTTACTTGAAACAAAATAATATTAATTTATGCAAGTTTGGAATTTTAAGCCCAAACTTTGTAACAGTTAACATATTGTTTATTGTGATCAACCCAAAAAATCAATCCATTATTATTAATTAAGTAGGTATTTACTATTTATTTGTCTCTTTATCATTAATTTATACAATTAAATATCTACACAATTGTTTGTATGAATAAAAAATAAACTACACTTAAGTATAAATGACGGTAGGTTATATATTATTTTCATTTATTTTTGCAAATTTATTGAAAACAAATAATAATAGACTTTTTTCATTTTCATACAAATAATATGTTGAACATGACAATAAATAATTAGTTACTAAAATAATGGTACCAATCTAAAATGATTTATAGTTAAATACTGAAAGTTTGCAGCTCTGTATTTGTTTCGATCAATACCACATATTGGACTTACATATTTTAAGGATTTTATAAAAACAAAATTATTAAACTAGAATTTGTAGTACCTAGGTAACTAGTATTGTTCAAATCAAGGACCAGGGTGATTTAAGGATCAGTCCATGTTTTTTTTTTACATGCAATTTACAATATATTCTTGACTAAAACAATAAGCAAATGTGAAAGAGTAATTACATGTAAATCTTTTGAGGGAAGAAGTGTGACACTATGTGTTTAAAATGTATAATAAACAATCAATTCTATACCTATTTATTTCACGCCCTAGTTTATACTTCAAATTTAAATGGATAACTGATAACTGATAAGGAACAACATAAGACGTAAAATACTAGGTAGAACATCGGGTTAATAATATATGATACATATTTTAATGAATAAATAAGAACTAAAATCCTGACGATCTGACTTAATAGCGGGTTTTATGTGAGATAACATTATGTAGTTACTGTTTAGCAGGGGCGTACTCAAGGGGGGGTTCGTGGGGTTTGAACCCCTCCCATGACCTTACTAACCGATGCACTTTTGTGCGTTCTTGTTTTTACATAATATAATTCACAGGAGCAATTTTCTAAAAAAAAATTTTTAAGAAAGGAAAAAATAAACAAATATATTTATTTTCAATTTTATATCAACATGCATTATACAACGATTACAAGCATTATCTGTTAAGAACTGTATTATGATAACCAGATAAAATTTAAATCAAACATACAAGGTGTATTGATAAGTTGTCGTCACTCTATACCCCTATACGTATACACTCTTGATTGAAAATATTACCACAGTTCTATAGTCACCAGAGCGCGCTTCCTGTCCTACAAAGGCCTGTATATTCATTCTGTTAAATGCAAAATGTCTTAAAACTTCAGACTTAAAATGCTAATATTTTTTAAAATTGAAGTCAGTATTTACAAAAACATTGAATCATAAAAAGTTTTTTTTTTTTTAATTGAGTTGGCATAATACATTTGGAGCCTGTAATTATACATTACATTTGCATTTTATTCATTGGCAATATTTTTATCGAGTAGACATCAATTAGAAAAAAATATTATGTATAATTTAGTCACTTCTTTGGATATTTGCATCCTTCTTAAAATCTTTAAATTAAATTAAAACTATTATGATTCTACTCCTAATTCTAATAGTAGTCTGGTAGAGTGGAGTATTATTTTCTAGTGCTCATAAAAAACTAAAAACATGTTTAAAATATTTTGCATATTTTATTTTATGATTAGGTATATTATTTATATTATAATTATATTATTCAATAATAGTTATCTTATAAACTTCAAACTAATTTTGAAAAATTGTTTAGTTTTTTTGGTGTTTTCTTGTTTTTAGCACCTTGCTCATTTTTTTCTTTTGTAAGTGAATATCATTCTTGTTTTGACATAATGCGTTATGATATATTTGGTTAATATTTGACTGTGTATTGAGCAACCAACCTTTGTCAAAAAATGTTTATATATTTCTTCAATAAATATAAATTATGTTAGAAAAATAAACAGTGAAAAATGTATATGTAGTTTTCAAATTGAAATGCAACATTAAAAACATGATCTTTTACCGGGACAGCTAGTTATATTTATTATATTTAGATATTTTACACTATAATCTAGTACAGTATTTCTCAATTTTTTTTGTCGTGAGGCTCCCTAAATTTAATGTAAAACTGTCAAGGCCCCCTTAATCAAAATTATTAATTGTTTTTCTCTAAATTAGGTATATACTAAAATTACATGTACTATTTCACACAGATAAATTATTAAAATGTATAGTAATTTTATATACTTTTGAAAAATATAAATGATAGTATTAAAATTTAAGTATTTATTCTTTTTCCATAAACGCTTAAAGTCAAAAAATAAAAATAAAAATAAAATAATAACATTTTTTACTAGTGTGCCTGGAAGTTCTAAGTACATTGAACCCTAAAATAATCTTAAAAGAAAACATGAACACGTTAAATAATCGGAATCGGAATTTTGTTCTTTAAATAAACATTTTTCATTTTTGAAATTTATTTTCTGTAGAGTACATTACCATGTTTATATTTAATATTTTTAAAAAGGAGGTGACAAAGTCCCCGTGATAAAAAACAAAATGTTCAACCCCCCCCATTGAAAATTCCTGAGTACGCCCCTGCTGTTTAGAGAATTTCATTGTCGTAATGATTAAACTGAAAATGAATTACAAATTATATTTAATATCTGTAACGTAATAATTTATTTTAATTACCTATATGTCTGAGCTATAGGCGGCAACTAGGGGGGTGGGGTGGCATGAGGGTGCAGTTGAACCCACGACAATTTTTCTGGGGGGGGCAAAAGTATCATTTTGCACCCACACATAGACAATCACAACAGTAAAAATTATTTTAAATATTTTATTGTTAACAATTATACTGATATAATGTAATTTTGATATTAAAAAATAACCATGGATCATTTCAATATTTTATATCTGATTAATCAATTAATTAGTTAATTAAATAATTAATTAATTATACGGACTAAAATCTTAGTCCGTGATTAAATGTTAAAATACTAATAATAATAATTAAATAATGCAGTAAGCTAATTCGTCACTATATAGCCATATGGTTAGGTTTT
>CARXXK010001887.1:0-11466 GCA_949089665.1 Macrosiphum euphorbiae
GGTTACGTACCACCTAGATCCCGCGACAAGTAGATCCCCGTACGTCAACTGGATCCCCTTGGACATTTAGAACCTCATAGACATATAGATCCCATACTAACTATAATCTCCTTCGTCATTTAAATACCCAGATTTTGGCGGTAATTTTAAAACTTATAAAAATACGTAAGTACTAATAAATATAGTTTAATTTATTCAACTATAAAATAGCATTTATAAGTTAAAAATATTTATAAAATATAAACTATAGGAGTAAGGAGTAAGGGACGTTTATTTTTAGGTTTATCGGTTGAGGCTTAACCTGTCGACAGACGGACGCATTTTTCAACGCGATTGTATTAGTCAACTATTTAGAATTAAGGAAATTCCTCAAAATAGATATGAAAAAATCTATAAATTGTCAAAAAACGATGCTTGTATGTTGTGTCATATTATTGTCTTCGTTAATCGGTAATCCCTACCTTATCGAAATCCAAGTCTGAGCCGCCCAAAATTTGCGACAATTATCATCACACAAACTCCCGAATATTCCGATGCCACCGTAGTGGCTGAAGTAAGGTATAATAATGTGCTCGGTGGACACAATTTGCAAAGGAGCTCCATACCTTAACAAATTGCTTAATATGTATTAATGTGTATTCTGATTTCTGGAGTCTAAACATATTATGTATTATAAATAAAAATTATAACATTTATTTGTAGGTACTAACCAATTTTTAATTTTTTTAATTTTAATAATAATATTAAGTGTTCAAATTCTCAAAATAATATACAATCATTGTATATGAAAAAATATGTTTTTTTTGGTTTTTATAGAGACCTTAGTGGGCCGATTTTTTAGTATCCCGATAGATATTTTTGACCCAGTCCGGCCCTGTGTGAAGGGCGCGAATCGCCATATATTATATTTGTTTTTGTGTCAAATTATTTAAACAGGCACAAGTAGCAAGCTTGAGAGTTTTTATACATATTATTATTATTATAGTTTTTACGAGCTTACTGCTCAAACGACGGTATAGCTATACCTATATTTTATTCTGTCTGGCCAGGATGAGGGCCACATATTATTATACGTATCGTACTGTTTTGGCTTACGAGTTATGGTCCGTGCTTAATTATTATTTTATCTGTCGTTTTTTTACTGTAATACAGCAATATTTAAATACCGTTATGTTTTAGTTACCATTTTTTTGAGTTACATTTCTGTTGTTAGTAGTTATTTCAGCACACGCCCGTCACCCACACATATGTACACACACATTTACACACCCACCACACACTAGCCTTGCCGAGCAAGTCTTTGATAGTCTTGCTCGGTGAACCCGTCCACTTCGACCGAATTGCGAATACATGTAGGTATGCACTCATCATACATTCATACGCAGGTCTTTGGGGTGTGAGTGCGATACGAAGTATTGTGGATACCAATAGGTCTATTGTTGTTCGTTTCCGGCCCAAACACTCGTTTTTAATAACCGTGTTTTAGCTACTAAAATTAAGGGTGTCAGAAATTAAAACAATTAGTTACACTTTAGATTCATTTATTAGGCATTAGAAAACATGAGATAAACATTAGGTACAAACAATACAAACAGCAGCTACAACACGTCGCGGAGCACATGAAAGTCGTGCACCGCGGTAGCTATTTTAATTTTAAACAACAGTAGAACACGTCCCGTCGGCGGAGCACATGACCGCGGTCGTGTGTATAAACAGAAGGAGGCAGAAATACAACTGATTCAGGGCCTCGGCTTGGAGAACCGGAGGAGGTGGCTATCAGCGGGACCACGCTATCAACTGTAAGTATAGAAATTATATATAGGTACTTGACAACAGAAAATATTTTACAGTTTAGGTGGTATGTTGGAACGTACCTCAATTTTATAATTGTTGACGACATTTAAATAATATGTTAAAAAAACAATTATTAGGTTTTTTATTAACTAAAAATTATTAATAATTATAAAATATTTGTAACTACATTATAAAACAAAGTAAAATAAATGTAAATAATATATAAACAGTTCTTGAAAAATTTAAATATTAGACTATCAACATTAAAAACATGGAACATTTCGATATCCAATAGTGTTTCATTAGATTTTATGTTTGAATTTTAGGAATCATTTATTCCATATTTTACATAGTATTTTTTCCATTCTCTTCTCATGTTAATTTACTTGATTAAGGAATTAGCAGACTATGTAACGAGTACCTGCATAATTATTAGATATTTTGAATCTGAAAATACAGTAATTTAAAAAATGGTTAGAAATTATCTGAATAGTATGTAATCTTATTTTTTAAATGTGTATTACAGTGAATAATACTGGTACTATATAGTACCAGCTCAATAGGCAACTCTGGGCACTAACTAGTTAGTTTTAATTCATATTAACTTTGTAACTTAACTAGTTTCATTCAATGTGTAAAATAATCTAATCTAACTGGTTAAAAATAATAAGTAACTAGTTATTTTTGTAGTTTTTTTTCATTTATAGTCCAGTCAAATTAGACGAAAAAGGGGTCCAGCTCGGAAAAATTCCCACAAACCAATCGTGATGATTGAACAAACATTTCAATACCAACATATCATTATATAATATTGTGATTTTTGTTATAAGGAGTGTCTGAATATTTAAATGTTGTGTTGGTACACAAAATAAACAAAATAATATATTTTACACTATAATTTATGGAGAACTTTCTATTGGTTAAATCTTGTGTGTTGGCATTATTATTTATCTATTCATCCAATATTTTAATGCGTTTTAGTTTTAATTTTTATAGTATATTCTGTTATAGTCAATATCTATCTAGAATTTAAAACAATACTTATTAGTTATTTTTGACTGAATACATTACAAATATTATTATTAAGTATAAGTACCTAATTGTATAGGTAGATTCAATGTCCACTGAAGTTAGTGTTACAATGACAAATTTATGAATAATTAATTCTCGCACAATGTATTTGGTAAAATATTTTCTACCATATTCGACATTCGTCATGAGTGGATTTTTTGACAAAGGAATGAATACACTATGTAAAAAATATATTTTAACGAATAATTTTGAATCTCAAAAATGAATAACTTGTGAACAATTTTCTATTTTAAAACATACAAATAAATATTACCAAAAATATTTAAAGTTAAACTCTAAGATCACGAACTCAGCACTCTGGTATTTGTAGGTAGGTACCTACTAAATAATGTAGATTATACTATATATAAATTTATAGGAATCATATTTCAACGGTTTTATATTGAATTTACCATTTTTTTTTTTTTTTTTTTTTTTTTACTATGGAATATTATTATTAATATTACCTACCTATTGGAAATAATTGATTTGTAATATTATAACATGCATTCTAAACTTATTCATGTAGGTATAAAAAATGTCTTATTATGACTTTTTATAAATTAGTGAGAATTAAACTAAGCTAGTATTAAATCTTAAGTAGATACAAAATGTACCTTGCATTCTGTATGCAACCAGTTTTTCAAATATTCATCAAATATTACCTGGCGACAAATCGAGAAGCGTGATATTGAATGATTTTTCAAAAATTGAATTTAAATTTGAATTGCCTGTATATTTACAACCAAAACAAGTCAAATTATTTTGAACATTTCATCGTGTATAGAAAATGCTAATATAAACATTCAGTGACAATTTCATATATTAATAGTAATTTAACACATATTTTAGTACCTACCTACCTACCATATATCAGTAGGTATAAACTTTGAATTGTATACAATTCTGACTTAATTTAAATTTTTACTAGAAATAGTAATTGTTGGTAATTGTTAATTACTATTTACACAAAATTATGTAATTAATTACCAATTACAAATTACATCAACATTGTATGATCAATTAACAATTACAAATTACTTAATTAATTGAAGAGGTATAAGTGTATATGGCATAACACAACATAAGTACTAATATAGCTTAATTACTCGAAATATAAAATATAAATCGAGGAAACCTTTTCAAAATTAGTCATAAATCAATTTTTATTTTTGTTAATACGACTTCAATGTGAATTTAAATCTTATATTATTATTATATTTTTAGCTAACTATAGATTATAATATAATTGATTATTATTCATTAGTATTTAGTATCCATTAAGTTCATTTTATAATGATCATTTTGAGATTAGTATGCATATATTATAGGTAAGGATTTTTAGTGTAGTAAACTTGCATCGGTCGGAGCACTTTTTCAATTTTAGCAATTTCTTAACGAGAATAAATATTTTACATTTTATAAATTTATAAATTTTTAGAATTGAATATATTATTCAAAAATATAAAAAATATAAAAAATATGCTCCGACCCATTCAAATTAGACTTGTTGACCAATTAAAACATCTTTATATATTTTAAATCAAACCATTAGAAGTACTTTAATTTTTGTCAGTCACTAAGGTCGTTTTGATGAAAAATTAATTGCAGGGGCCTTAAGTAAATCCAAGTCTGATATTAACAATATTGTTAATGAGCATCAGGTTTCAGCATTCACTATAGATACGTTTTAATAAAATTACTTTTAAATATGATTCAGATTAGTGATTATTGTTTGAAATTTAAAATATAATCAATGTGTTATAATTATATTTTTATTGTTCTCATTAAACATGGAAGTTTGAACTCATAAAAACTAATAATTAGGTGTTGCGTTTAACAATCATAATAATTAGGAACTGTTTTTATGATGCACTACAGGTAGTATAAGCAGGTAGTATTATAGATGCACTACAGGTAGTAAATGTTGTGGGCTTAAAAAAAATATAGATTCTGAAAGTAGGTGGTGGATTAAAATAGGTTTGAGAACCTGTGTACCTACTAATATAACTTAAATTTACTTATTTATTTACGTTAATTTTTTCCCTTTGACAGTATATATAACATTATTACACGATGTTATGTGAATCGTAAACGAACATTTGGTAAATCAAAACTTTTGCAGCAATTTCGTCAACGCAATCATTTAGGTAGCAGATGAACTAAACGTTAGATTATCACAATAAATTACACAAATTTTATCTTTTAAATATTGATTTTATATTGTTTTATTAAAATGAAATATTCTGTATAAATTTGAAATAATTATGTTATTTCTGGAAATAAAAATTTGAGCTACAAAATAAAATTTGAGGATGTTTATAATTTTTTTAGACTTTTGTTTACAATATAAACTAGGTTTTTTTTAAATTTTCAATATTTAGCTATACAAATTGATAATTTTATAAATTGGTAACCAAAAAAAATTTTCACCAAATATTTACTTTAACAAATTTATATAGACATGAAAAAATTGTCAATTTTTTTAAATTTTTATTCGATTTATGTACGATAACATTGTTGTTTGTGAGTGAAAATGTTTGGAGATTTAATACAATGTACCTCATAAGGTTTTCTAACATAAATTGAAATATAATATATGGTAACAACGAACAACTAACATTATTTATTTTTACATTTATATTAATATTATTTCAATCATTATAATATTAACATCTGTTAGCCGGCGCTGTGTATATGCAATTTTGCTACATTGACGTGGAGGTGGTATCTTCGATCTATATAAAATATATTCTATATTATCGCTAGTCGTTAAACGCATATAATATTAAATTAATGTATTTGGTTTCAATGACAGTTGTAGCATACGATACAATTTTCAAAATCGCAATTTAAATAATTTGAATACATTAATAAATTTTAATTCAGAAAAATAATATGTTTTAGTTTTTAAATATTTTTTTATAATATTTTATATTAATACTATTTTATAATTCTGTAATTTGTTAATGTCCATTATGTTATTTATGTAAATAATTATCAGTTATAATATATTATTTGATTTTATTATGTAACTTTAAGATTACATAACACCCGCATGTGTTGTCGCCGCCTTACAATTCAAACCTAACCTATAAATTCAAGTTTTATGCCGTTAGATAGAAAGATAGAGTGAATCGACCTATCATGAAACTTGACGGTAAGAACATTTACTGTGTTTTGTTGGAAGTTTTTTTTACGACAATTCAGTTATGAAGTGATTTATAACGTTTATAGCGTGTATAATAAATACCTCAACGTTTAGGTGTGCATCATACTTGACCAGCAAGTATGGGTTGTATGGGACAACAAATTCATTGCCGACAGGATGACCTTTGACTTTGACCACAAGTCCATTGTTCGGTCTACAATAAGTCGGGTAACCACCATCACACATGTATACAGTCTGCTCGTTGTAAAGAATATTTCTTCGTACAACTGTTGTCCACCATACACGGACTGTTGCGGTTGAGTGGTCCACACGGACCATGAATCATGTGCGATTTCACATTGTCGAGTAGGCGCCTTTCGGATGCAGGGTCAGGCAAGTAGGCACACACAACACTGTCGACGTTGTCGGCAATAAATAACTTGCTGTCCTCATCCAAGATGATGAGTATATGTGCGTGTGGAAGACCACGTTTCTGAAACTCAATGGTGTAAACATAAGCATCTACATTACCAAACACCTTATTGACCGTTATGTCACGCATTAGCACTTTCAGTTTTGCGTGAAACACCCTCGCCACCAAATCAGGTCTGTCGGTTGCCTTCAACCAACACGGAATGTTATCTACTATCTCTGGCCACCTAGGGTTACACCACGGACTAAGATATACAGGACTGGTAACGATAAGGCTGGAGGGTGGTAGAGGGCTGGATACCAAATGTTTTCAATAGGTACATGTGGGACACCTATCGCTATCTAGTAGACTTATAGCTCATCTACCATTACTTCTCTATAAATACATAATTGGCACAGAAAAATAAATTACATTGGCCTCATTGCATATTTTATATTCATTCCATTAGTAAATAGTAGAGTATTTAGACTTTAGAAATTTACTTACTAGTTACTAGAGCGTCTAGATCTACTGCTTGATTTATTTAAATAGTAACGACTATTTTCTACATTTGTGTTGAAATTATAAAATTAAAATTCCTCGCCAGTGTTCAGTATTTTTATGTACCACTAAGGAACGGTCCAATGTTCAGTTGTTTAAAGTTCGAGAATCGTGGGAGGAAATTATTAATGAAGTAAATGGTAATCATAAAGTGACATACGTCACGTCTGTATAGAACATTTTAGGAAAGAAGATTTGATTAACAGTTATAGTGGGTGTAATGACTTGAAGTAAGAAAACATAATTATTTGTATTTAGCCATTTAGGTAGGTACTATATAAGTACCTACTTGGTCATTATAAATTATAAGTTATAACTCAATAATTCTATACACAGTTTAAAAGGAATTTAATTGGGCTAAAAATTGTGCTTTTCCATCAGTATTTAATTTACCATTTGATATTCACAAAACAAATGATTTGCCTGCAGAACCTCGAGAATCTTGTACACCTGTTACTGAGTCATTTAGGAAAGAATTGTTTGGTGAACCCAAGCCTAAGAGATTATGTCAAACACCAACATTAATAGTATGTTTGTGATTAATTGTCATTATAGACCATGTAGATTATTTAATTTATATATACCTACCTAACTTCATAGTTCATATGATTTATTAAAGGAATCAAAACTGTGGTATGAAAGTTTATTATTGCCAGTTGGTTGGTCATTATATCATGATGGATGTATTGTTGCATTGTAGGCTATAAGATGATTTTTTTTTTTTTATTGAATAAATAATATAGTTACAATAAATACATTAGTTATTTAATTTACCCCATTAAGCAGAGCTTGTGGCGAGGTAAATGAGTTGTTAGTTTACAAATAAAAACTATAAAATACATTTAATTACAATATTTATATAACTTAATTCATAATAGCATACAATTAACAGTTAAAGATTCAGTAACAACCAGTTTACAATAGTTTTTTTCTTAAATACATAATCATTTTTATATACATTATTTACAATATTCTTTTTCAGCTCAAGTTGCATAGAATTAAAATTAATTGAACCTAAATAATCTACGAACTTATTACATATATTTTTTTTTGTGTAACTAACCTGCAGATCGTAAGCCCTGTGTTCCCTTTTATTGATGTTTTCAGTAGTATTAATTTTACCTGCTCTAAATAAAATAAAAAATTGCCTATATAAATAACTGACCGGTAGAACTCTAAATTCTTTATAATTTATGGAAGTCATAGAATTTAATGAAGCTAAAATGGTTATTGAAAAACAAATTGTTTTTGAATCAAATAGTTTAAAAGTGAGCTATTATGTTAATCAAAATTCAAAAGCGTCGAAATCCTAAAAATTTGTGTCTACAACAATTAACATACCCACTTGATACATTGCAAATTACTGAAACCCTTCAATTGTTTGAACAAAAAGAAATATGCCAAGGAGGTCCCAGTGTCATACATTTTTCAGGTATGAGTTTTAAATGTTAAATAAAACAGCTGTTAAGGTACCTACCTAAACCAATTTTTATTTAGGAATTCGGGTTAAGAATACTTATTTAGAGAATACAACCTGGCGCCATAATGAATGTTCTATTCTAACAAGTTCAAAAAAAAGATGTAAAAGGTGCAATTCATTGTTCCCTTATTTTAGAGAGTATAAAAAAAGATTATCTATAAGAACTAAAACATATGTTGGAACAACTCTCACTCCTACAAGACACAAAATAATTAAAGGGATGATAAAAAAATCGAAAAATGTTAAGAAATCCAACAAAAGGTAAAATTAATTTAAACTAATTACCTATTTATTTATTAAAATGTGACGAAATCACAAAAATATACATATGTGTTGGTCTAGAACTCTTTATTATAAGAAAACAAATCACAATTTGATATATCATTATATCATAATACAAATGTATTTAAATAACAAGGTATAAAATCACTAAAAAATATTTATAAATTAGCAATTCTTAAAAAGACAATGAGTGTAATTAATAACAAGTTTAATTGATGATAAATTGTGTTAAATGATTGCAAAAATAAGTTATTAAAAATAAAAAATTTCATCAGAAATAAAAAAAAAATGGTTATTCTTCTTCATCTTCAAGATTACGTCATTACCAAATTCCAACAATTTTTGTTTATTTCTGTAATTTTATAATAACATGTTAGTGAACAAAACTACTATAATTTTTTTAAAGATAAATAGTAGTTAATTTAACTAGAAATAATTAAATAGGGGCTTATAAGATAAGATTCATTTATACTCCTATCAATAATATATTTGAAACATTCAGTACAGGGATGGCCAAAGAAGATTAATCCAGTAGAAACAAATTATAAATCTTAGTACAAATGTCTATAACCCTCGTCCAAGTTGTTTAATATATCTTTTCTAGAAGTAAAATAAAAATTAATGGTATAAATATAGTATAAATAGTATTAAATACTATATAATGAACATTTTTATTATAATATTATAATTGTAATTATGTGTAATTTAGTATAAATTTTTTTGAAAACCTTTGCAACGACATTACAAACATTTCGAAAAATAAAAATAGTAAAAAATAATGATATATTATATTATTTAAAACCATTGCTAACATAATTTTAAAATAAAATTATTAATATGTCTTGTCCACGGACTAAGATATTCAAAAAGAATAATTTAGAATTCTTAAATTTACATCACATATCTAAAAAAAAAATACAGTTATAGTTCATACAAATAATATTTAATTAGGAATTAAGAATTTAATGTTATATTTTTAATAATACTAACGAGTTGAGTGTTAATTGAATGATAGCCCTTACGATTGACATAGATATGCTCTGGATATAACTCATCATTTTTCTTTGGTGGTGTTATAGCAATATGAGTGCAATTAATAACACCAACAACTCCTTGTAAGCCATACTTGGCAAAGAAACTAATAAATCAATATTTATTTCAATGAAACATCAATAGTTTAAATATTAAGCTAAGAATTTTGAGGTATACCTTGTACGCACACTATCAAGCTCATTGAAATTGCTTGGAAAATTAACAAATTGATTAAATATAACCAGATTAGAAAACGCATTTGACACTTCTTCAATAATTCTGCTAACTGAAGGTTGAAATACAGATGAATGTCGATTTTCACCAACATCCATCTGATAACTTCCAGCAGCAAAAAATCTTAAAGCAACAATAACCTACAATAATATGTAAAATATTTGTATAATTTATTTAATATGTCACTTATATATTAGTATAAAAATATCATAATTGTAACTATTTTTGTCTAACTATATGTAAGTACTTCTAATGTATTATATTTACTTATTTAATTTTTTTAGTTAGTTTAATAATAATTATAGTATTGTGAAACCACATCAAAAAGTTTTGAAACAAAACACATTAGGGCAATACTTTTTTTTTAAGTTTTAGGAGTTGCATATTGTTCTGTATTCTCTTGATTTATAGCAGACCAAGGAAGAAATCGTAAGTTGATCTTAAAAAATTTAAATGCATGCATATTTCCTTAATTTTAGGAGAAAATTGTATATATTTTGTTGATTATCATCGATTTTCATACATAATATTTTCAAAACAAATAAGCAATAGAAGGTTAATTTTTTTCTTCCTTAACCTATGTATTTTTAATGATTGAAAATGAAACTTAATATTATTATCTAACATGGTTATTTATTGTTTTTGTACACATTAAAAACAATAATAACGACATGTGTTTTTGAATAATTATTGTTTGCATGTTTATTACACTTTTAATGCATATTTCACCTTTTTAGTTTCTATTACTTCCGAGACCTAATATTTCTATAATGTTATTAATTTGATATAGGTCCTTACTTTGCGTTCAATACTGATTCCTCTCGATGTAGATGGTGCGTACATAAAAGGTGTTAGCAGAGTTACAACTCTCTTGGCCAAATCTTTGGACAGTCGATACCGTTTAATAAAATTACGGTCCGACAAATCTAAGAAAATAAAATAATATTCACTAGGTTCATGCCTACAGTAATGACATAATATATTTTACGAATAACATGATGAATATGATATTTGAGGTGAAGCCTTTTGAATTGTCTAAGGTGACAGTGGCGTATTTAGGAATTTGTCATGGGGAGGGTCCAGAACTCCAGAACACAGAGCCACGGGGGACGAAGCCCCCCACACCACCCATTTACTCTTTATTAAATAAAATATACCATATTTATAAGACGATATAAAATTGTCGAGTTTTTAATTATTAAATAATAATATGTACAAAACAAATTTAAAAAAAAGCGGGTGAGTGGATGTCACTCTGCTGCTGTACAGTAGGTTACAAGTGGGTCAATGTATAATGGATTGTATTAAGCTTGAACTCAATGATATAATATAATATCATTGTATAAGAAAAACGATTCTGAGCGAAGACGGTTTGTCAGTCTGGATATTTTATATTGTTATTATTTATTATAGCCTGTTAGTTGAATTAATAATGAAATACTTTTATTT
>CARXXK010001888.1:0-11419 GCA_949089665.1 Macrosiphum euphorbiae
AAAAAAAATATAAAATGGTAATTTTCTTTGATTTAAAAAAAGCATTTGATACAGTAGACCATAGTATATTAATAAGAAAATTAGATAATATGGGTGTAAGAGGAAACACCCTAGAACTATTAAAATCATATCTTAAAAATAGAACATGTTGTACAAAAATCAAATCAAACTTATCTGAAACAAAAACTATTAATTGTGGAGTACCCCGAGGGACCTCACTAGGTCCTTTGTTGTTTAACATTTATATTAATAGTTTAGCTGAAATTAAAGTCAATGGTGAATTAGTATTATTTGCAGATGATACAGCATTGGTTGTTGAAGCTGATAACCATGCTGAATTATATCAAAAAGCTAATGAAGATTTAATTAAAATCAGAAATTGGCTTGTTGAAAATAAATTGTCTCTAAATATTTCTAAAACACAATACATTGATTTTTCTGAAGCGAATTCATATAATGAATTAACTATTCATGACTTTTGTTGTACAAATTTTAATAAATGTTGTTGTCCTAAATAAGAAAAGGTGTACGAATATAAATATTTAGGATGCATAATTGATCAAAAATTAACATTTCACACCCAAGTTAATGAAATAGTTAATAAAATAAATAACAAAAGAAAATTATCAATATTTTATATTTTAAAAGAAGAAAATTTTAAGAAATCAGTATACTCGGCTTTAATTCAATCTCATTTGCAATATGCAATATATATCTGGGGAGAAGAAAGCAAATTAATTAAACTTCAAGATATAGTAAATATTATTATTACAAAATTCAAAATTGAAGGCGTAGATTCTGTAAAAGACTTACTATTAAATAGATTAAAAATAAAAAAAGAATATTTTAACTTACATTATCTGATTCAACAATATTATGAAATATTTAAATACTAAATTTACTCACTTCATAAATCCTGACTTTAATTTTTTACATAGCTAACATTTTGCAGACAATCTTTTCCTATTGTGACTAGTTTTTATTATAAGTGGATTAACATTATCTGTTTTTTGTTTACACTTAAAGAAATATAGTTTGTTCATTTATAAGTGAAATAATTGATTGAATAAAATTAAATTGATAAATTAAAAAAAAAAATACACAAAAAAATATAAAAATATAAAAATTACAAAAAAAATATAAAATATTACTTGTGGCACTATCAAAAAGATAACCATAGTTGAAACTTGTTGCTGTTATGATAACAATAATGTGAGGTTATAATAGTGATAACGCAATTTCTTGTTCATAAACAGTACCATTGATATCATAAATTTTATAATAATTTACATTTGATTTAAAAACTTCTTCAATTATAAATATTTCTTTAGACCAATTCGTTTTTAATTTATTTCGATACCCATAATTTATTGAAGATAATCTTACTCTATCATTTATTTCAAATTTAGGTACAGAATTACTAATATCATAATTATAAACAGTAGAAAGTAAGTCTTTATCGTTTTTCTTACTTACATCAGCAGGTTTCATTTTTATTGTTCTATGGTATGTGTTATTATATGTCTTAATAATCCTTGGCAATTCAGTAATCCATACATTATTTAAATAAAGTACTTTTTTCAACTTATCCCCTAATGTTCTATTAAAACGTTCAACCATAGATTTGTATAAAATGTCTTGTTTCAAAATGTTTTCTAGCCGGTTTAAATAATTCATAAGCTTCTATAAGTTCTGGTGGTTTTGATATATTATTCTTCTTTGTATTACATATTTTACATACTGATAACCTCCTATATTTATTATTTTTTTTAATAAATTCAGGAATACCTATACTTCTAGTTTGAGATTTACAATTTTTGCAATAATCCCTTTATTTATGATATATATATTTTATATATTTTCTCTAATTGTGTTATTGGCAAGATCATAAAAAAATTCTGTACCAGATACTAAACAAATATAGAAAAGGGTATAGGCAGGCACATCTTCGTTGAAATCTGCATGTAAGATAATACTTGATTTAGATCCAGAAATCTGTGATGGTTGCCTACTCATATCAATTACAAAAAATGGTCTGGTATTTTTAAATTCCTCTGGAGTTATATACATTAATGATAAATCTCTATGTACTCTATTATAAACATCCTTATAATCCATTAACATATCATAAGCAACATTAAAATAATCTTTTTTAAAATCTAAGTTTAATAATTCTTCTGGATACCTTATACCATCAACATCCAACCAAATATCTTTCAAATTACAATTACTAAACTCTATTGGGTCTCTCAATTGATTATTTAATCTATCTGTTTGAAAAGCTATGATACCAAATAAAGAATTATGGACATTTCTATATATATTTGTTATATCTTTGTTTAGTTTTTTACCAGTAATAGGTATTACTTTCAACACAATGCCATGATTTGAATCTAAATAGATACTCATTTATCTGGGACAATAAAGTTAATTCGTTTATCAATTTAATTCTATTCATATCATTATAAGTCACAATTGGTATTCTAATAAGTAATTCTTCAATAACAACTTTTCCAACTCCAGGTAATACCCCTTTATCATCATTATCTCTAAATAAAGCATAATCGTCAGAACGTCTTTAAAAACTTATTTCAAAACCACCTTTATATATTAGGCACGCTATATCTTTAAAAAATCCTAAACACAAATTAGATAGCTTACCAGCAGCACTAAAATAACCACCACCACTACATTTTGACTGAAACCCATTAGGGGAGACCGGGTCTAGTTGTAACAATTTTAATGTTTGTAGCTGTATCTTATAAAATAATAATCTCTGTCACTTCTTTATTACACCAATAGATAGAGAATGTTGTCCTGTTTCATAATATGCTTTGTAGGTCCTTAGTCATAAACACATCAATTAATATAAAGTTTAATATCATAATATGTTTTTGTTACATTTTACCCCAGCACCGGGGTAAGTTGTAACATGGTGTGGGGTAAGTTGTAACACACACAAATATATTGTTTAATTTTTATATATATTTCCAAAAAACAAATAAAATACTACAAAATAGAACATAATAATAATAATATAAATTATATTCATGTAATAAAATAACTATTGCAAAGAAAAAAGTAACAATAACTCTATAAACTATAATGGTATTATTATTATGCATAATATAATATATACCTGCCTATATTATACTTGCCAGTATTTCCCTAGGTATATATCTGTTTACCTATAGGTATCAGTGCTAAGTGCTGTGTATAGGTACTATTCAAGTGTGATATAATTACATTGTGAATTTGTTTAAAATAAATACTATGTAAAAATGTGTTACAACTAGCCCCAAACTGTTTGTTACATTGTACCCCAACATGACTTTTCTTATATTTTTTGTAATTAAAAAGGTAATAAAATAATTATGCAAATGAGTGATGTTGCAATTAAATCTCCACAACATTTGGATTAAAGTCTAACTGAAATTCGTGATTAAATTTTAAAACGTAGATAACAATCTAAAACCTAAGATAACAAAATATTTTCACTATTTACTGATAAAAATAGTTTTATGATTGTTGTCGCTATAAAAATTACAGCATGAATCTGATAGCAACAAAACATATGATAATCTTTATTTATGAATCTAACGCCATCTGTTAGAATTCTATAAAAACAATCTACAAATATTTTACGCCTATGTTACATCTTACCCCGTGTTACAACTAGACCCGGTCTCCTTTATTGTTGGCCCACTAAGGTCTGCTGAATAACTAATCGTACCTTTAATCAAACTACATCTACCAACATTATCAATTCTATCTAATTCTTTACCATGTTTTTTTAACACAAATTGACTCAAACAAAAAACCAGGAAAATTGTCAACTAATATTACATTTGAACCTTTAGGATAGCTAGTACCATCAGCTTGTAAAAATTGACCAAAAATTTTAAACTTTGCTTTTCTAACATTTAAGAAACTATTTTCTTCATTTATGATAAAAGTAGTATTTTTATTAGGAGCATTAAGATTTGATGTTGATGTAGGATAAAATACTTTACCCTGTTCACGGATAATAGCATAGTCATACTTAGCAAATATATTTTCCATTTATAAGGAAAAAAAATGTAAAAAAAATATTAACAAAATATTTCTTGAGGAATGTTTTCTTTACTCATATCATAAAATAAAATTTACTTGATAAATGTTTCTTATGGCATCTTAAATGCATTATTTTACCACATTCACATACTACCTTTTCAATATTACAACTTCTACACCATTTTTGGTATTTACTAAATTCAGTTATACTCTTGTATTTTTTACATTTTAAACATAAATATACAAATATACATATCTGCTTTCAATGATTGCATTAATGCCTCCTCATAAAGATAGCCAATATAATTATTTAGATTCATTTTTATATTTATTTATATACAAATTTAATTTATAGTTTTTTAGCTTTTTAGCTTTTCAGGTTCAGTTCATAATTTAAATCAAAATTCTTAATAAAATCTAAACATAAATGGCCACATATAGGCGGATCAGTATAAGTTTGTAGTTGATCAGTGGTGTAATATAAATTATCTTTTCCTAAATAATTTACAATTTCTTTAATTATAGGAGAAAGCCCATAAGAGTCAAAATATACTTTTTTATTATCATTTTTTAACCATGCAACCCAATGTGAACCAGGTTGACTAGAATTATTTAAATTTAATATTCCACATTCATTTTTCCAAGGCACTGTCGGTAAATCATCTTTCATAAAACAACCTCTAAAATTTTCAATATTTTTTGCTGCATTAATAATATCAAAATTAGTTAATGGTTTTATTTCTATCTCTTTTTGTTCTTTTTTTTGTTTTTTTTTAAGACTTGAACCAATCTGTAAAGTCTTAATATTTCTAACATTTTCTTCCATCATTTTATTATGTCTTTCTGTCTCATCTCGTTTTAATTTCTTATCTTTTGCATCGATAACAGTATTTGCAAGAGCACTAGCACCTTCGGCCAATGCACTAAGAGCACCTATACCTGCTATAATAAGAGGTAAAAAACCACCTACTTGATCTTTATTTCCAAATTGAGATTTTGTACTTTTTAATCTCACCCCCTTTTTATCTTTTTAGCTTTAGTTAACTTATTTTTTTGTCTATCAGTTAAATTAAATTTGTTTTTTCCATTACCAATCTGTGTATGCTTTAATTGAATAACTACATCAATTTGGTTTTTATAAGCTTTTACAAGTTTTTTTACTTGAGAATCACTCAAATCTAAATCCATTTAATAGAAATAAAATTCATTACAAATTTAAATTCATACCAAAATACCTTTTTGCTTTCATCGCATTTGTAGTGAAATAAGCAGCTGTTTTTTCACCTATAGATGCATCTGGAGATAAAAACCTATCCAATGCTTTATCTTCTAAAATTTTATCTCCAATATGTCTTGTTTCAATATCTTTATGTTCTTTATAAAAATAATCATGTTCCATTGCTGCCAGATCTAGTTTATTTACTGGTTTTTTTATTTTTTTCTAAGTCAGTAAAAGGACCAAGATAATTATAACCAGGCCAATGTATTTCTGGCATAAATTTACTATTTAAAAGGTTATTCATAAGACCTGATCCTTCTACATATTGTTCAGGCAAACTTGATACATAAGATATTAAATACTCAATTCCCTGTGGAGTACTAGCTAATCTTGATATAAATGTATATGAAATATAAGGGTAAAAAAACTCTTGATAATGCTAGGAGAATGGAATGATGAAATTGGAGAAGGTGTATATATGTATAACAGACTGGGCTTCAACTGGTCCTAAAAGCTATTATTATAAAACAAATAAAAATAATTGTAAAACAGTAATAAAAGGATTTACTTTAAATTATCAAAATTTACAAAAACTTAATGGAGAATCAATGATTAAATTAATTGAAGAAAATAACAGAGAGAATAGTGTTGAATTAGAATACAATCAAATGGTACCAGACAAAATTAGTAAAAATATAATTAATAAAAAAACTAAAAAAAAATTCACATTCGATTGTGACAAAAGAATAATATTATCAAATTATGACACAGTACCATATGGTTATAAATTAAATTAAATATAACTATTTATATACATAATAATTTTTAAATTATAATCATGCTACTAATGTTTTTGAGTCTAAGTTTACTAGCTAGATCAGCAACAATTGCCATTTCCACCAAAAGTTACCATTACAAACTGGACTTTCGATTCGGCATCTCAAAATTTTGGGATTTCAATTCAACATTTCAATTCAACATCTACAAACTTGGGATTGCAATATCAATATTTCTTATTTATATACAACATCTCAATTCAACATCTACAAACTTGGGATTGCAACATCAATATTTCTTATTTGTAAACATACAACATCTCAACTCAATGTTCTTATTTTGTATTTAAACTGTAAACAAGTAACACCTTAGCGATTTTTATTGAATACATAAACTTATAGAGCAATTTAGACGACTAAAAACGGCTACCGTATGCCCACGAATGAGTCAAAACTCAATAGTGGCTTGTATTTATAGCCCCGAAAAACATGATGCAATATTACACAATAATGACGTAATCTAGAGAAGAAGAACCTTCTAGAATGTTCTATTTGACGTCAGAAAACTTGATATTACGAATTAATACCACTATCCTATAAACGGAATAGCTAATGGTGTGCTGTAATATACTTTTTCATATAATATATAAAAAAACACGAAAATACTTTGGTTGTTATTTGTTTACAATTTATTTATGATTGGCGGAAAATTTATATTTTTAATTTTTGTAATATTTAACAGAATTTAAAGTATTTTTTGTTATATCTGTAATGTTTAAAATATTTATTGTAATAACTCTAAATATCTGTTATAATATATCTAAATTATTGTAATATCTCTAAATAACTCTAAATATCTATAATGCTTAAAATATTTACTGTAATATGTCTACATTTTTGTAAGTTTTCATTTCTGTAATATTTAACAGATTTTATGTTGAAAATAAATTTTGGTAAGTGGGGTGAACGTACCTTGCTTACTACTGAAGTGTTAGGGCATTTTTAATTTTTTTTTTTTTATACAATTAAGAAAAAAATTACGTGTTAATTATTTGTCATTATTAGATATTTATATTTTCAATACATTTTTAAAAAGGTGGGTAAGTGGATGTCGCTCTGCTGTACTGTAGGTTACAAGTGGGTCACTGTATAATGGATGGTATTAAATTTGAATTCAATGATATAATATCATTGTATAAGAAAAACGATTCTGAGCGGATACGGTATGTCAGTCTAGGTATAAGACATATTATATACTTATCTATGGTAATAAATTATATGGAATTTATGAATAAATTATTCATTGCCCCTTAAAATATGTACAGTCTTATCATTGAGCATACTTCTTATTCCTTATACTATGGTCGATTATATGGATAGGCCATAATATTTTGATTTTTCAGTTTCATATATCCTCGAATAATATTTTTAAATTACAACAAAAAACCAAAATCGTTAATATTGATTTTAATATGTAATTTCGTCCAAATTTGAATTTAAAATGTCTGTAAAAAATAACTGTGTTCATATATTTTTTAGATTTTTTGGTTACAACATGAATTATTTATGAGAACCTTTGTTTTAAATTTGTAATCTTTAGCTATAAAAACTGAACATTTTATAATTTATTAATTACAATGATTGATAATTTTCGAGACTTTGATAAATTTTGTCAAAATTCGATCTTTAAATGCTTATAAAAAAAAATTGTGCGTATGTATTTTTAATATTTTTCAATTACTATTGTAACAATATTTCAGGAGCCTTGTATTAAATTTTTACACTTTTGGCATAACAGATAAAACTTTATTGATATTTATAGAAAAAATAGCTAAAAAAATTGAAAACTGAAAATGTCCGTAAACAGCTCAAAAAGAGTCAAAATATTTTCAAAATTGTACAGTGTATAGGAAATACTAATCTGAATATTCAGTGAAATTTTCATGTATTCACAGTTATTGGTTTTTGAATTAAAACAAAATAAGGAAATCGCTACATGAGAAATCGAGTGAATATCCAATGTTGTAAAAAATTGAATTTCAAACGCTCATAAAAATTTAATTTGACTTTCCGGTAGAGATTTTTTATTGATAAAGGTAGTCAAACTTATGAGTAATCTTGTATTAGATTTTCAAATCTTAGATTTAAAAAGAAAAATTTTTGCGAATTCTTAACTCAAAATAATTTGCTAATTTTCGTGATTTTTCCATATTTTGTCAATTTTTGAACTTTAAATGCTTATAAAAAAAATTGCGACTAAAGATTTTTAGTATTTTTCATCTGCCTTTGAAACAATATACTAGGAGCCTTGTTTTAAATTTTCCATCTTTTTTAACCAATAAATACAATTTTATTGATATGTTTAGAAAAAAAACTAAAAAAAAATGGAAAATTAAAAGGTGCCTAAACAGTTCAAAATAAATCAAAATATTTTGAAAATGTTATCATGTATATAAAATGCTAATATAAACATTCAGTCAAAATTTCATATACCTACGGTAATTTGTTTAAGAGTTGCACCAAAAACCAAAATCGATTTTTTCGAAAACAGATTTTAGTGTAAAAATTCCCGTGTTTCCTTAATTTTTATTTTCACGCCGTTTTTGAAAACTACTTTGAAATTTTCTCTTTTGACCCCCCATAGTACCAACAAGATTCACTTTCCTATCAGAAAAGCTATTGTTGGAGAAAATCCAAGCACTTTTACTGTCCTAAAACGTGATGTCAGACACAAAAATAAAAAAAAATAAAAAATAAAAAAACAAACATCATTTTAAAATCAATACATTCATCGTTTCACTCAGAATCTAAAACATAAACAGTTATATTTTACCTTTTTTTTTACTGTTTGAAAAGACTGCGCCGCGGGGAATGCTTTCGCATTCTTCCACATATTACGCCTACTACGAAAAATACTTAAAACAATAAATTTATTTAACAATAAAATTTTAAAATCAATTTTTTATTGAATACAGATTTATTAATAATTTGTATTTCAGTACAAAAAAGCCAAGTAGAATAAAAAACTATTGACATGTCTATATATAATAAAAATCTATTAAAAAAAAAATTATATTTAATAAGAAACCAAAATATTTTTAAAAAAAAATCTTTATATTATGATAAAATAATGTGTATCAAAATTTGAATGTTTTTTTAATTTAATCAAGATTTATTTATTGAATAAACTTTTTGATGAAATATAGATTTTTATAAGGAGTTTTTTATTTGTTTTATTCAATCAAGGTTTTTTTTATTGAATATAAATTTTTTTTCTTCAGTATAGATTTGTTTTAAATTATGTAAATTCCTTAAGTTGGCAAGTGATAACCCTCTGAATTTTCTAGTAGAAAATAAAAAATATATAAAACATTTTTGAACTAAAATTGTATTTTTTTTCATCAAACATCTTCATAAACATATGTTTGAAATCAAATATAGTTGGAAAATTGTCAAAATGTCATGTATCAGATATTGTAGTTAATGAAATGTTAGCCCCCGAAAATAGAAATTAAATTTTCTCGAAAACTGTTTGGTTACAAATTGTTTGATGTCGGTTATAATTAGTTACTATAAGGTTACTTAATTTGAGGATATGTCCGGATTTGATAGGAAAAATTCGGGGGGGGGGGGGCTACGGGGAGTTAAATTATGTTCTTAGATCTGTAGATTAACGGTCTCAAATTCACATATATCCAATATACACTCAACACTGACCTATTCAATGAGGACGCACACTCGATAACTACTATACAGCAGAGTTAGTACTTCAA
Organism: Macrosiphum euphorbiae; assembly: GCA_949089665.1. Classification (NCBI taxonomy): domain Eukaryota; kingdom Metazoa; phylum Arthropoda; class Insecta; order Hemiptera; family Aphididae; genus Macrosiphum; species Macrosiphum euphorbiae. The sequence continues at coordinate 9,822 of CARXXK010001888.1, forward strand.
CTTTTTTACCATGTGAATATCTTAAGTTATGAATCATAACATAGGGAGTACCAAAATATCGGTCAACTTTAAAATTCAGTTATGTACTAGAAGATAATTTAGTAAGTAAATTTTAATAACTTACCAATTTTCATAAGGCGATTAGCTTCATGTTCTCTAAACGTTTCAGCAGATATATTTTTTCCTATGATTGAAGAAATTGCTTTTTCTCTAGCTGGTCCGATTATTCTTCTCTTTATGATGGTGTGATGAGCATCAACATTTCCAATATAGGTGCAATTCATTAAAACTCTGGTTCAAAAAATCAATATTATACACAAATAAAATTTAATTTACGTTAAATTAAAAATAATAAATACAATTTAATAAAATGTTAAAACAATCAATGTTATTTAAAAAATACCTTGCATTTTCAAGTGGCCTATTCTCCACTATGCCCTTAAAATGTGAATCACACACATTACATCTTCCAACAACAGTTATAAAATTAACACCATTTGGACGTACGTCAGCTCTTCTGAATGACAAACAGCACGATAATTGTGTATTATGAATCCAGAAATGTTCCGCTAATACAGGAGTCCACATATTTTTCGGTAACGCAAATTTGGTTTTAGAATTCTGTTTTGGCCGATTTTTATCGTTTAACTGATAAACTACCTATTGCGGCTTTATTTCATTCCACTCTTCAATTGAAAACGTAAAAACAAATTCAATTTTTGGTAAATTTTCATCTGAAAATCTGCTATCATCTGAACTACCTAATAAAAATCAATAAACGACAAAATCAAAAAATCATTAGGTTTATGTAAAACATATTATATATGTAGAGATTAATACTTCCATATTACTAACCAGTTTCATAAGGTGAATTAACTGCGACATTAGATAAATATGCTCAGGACATGTTTGAAATCCAAGTTTTTCTTTAACATTATAACGGTTCTTAAATACTAACGTATGAATAGCACTTTTAGATATTTTACTACCCAAATAAGTACTAATTTCAGCCCAAACAGTGTTGGTGGCAACAGCCATTTTTCTATAATAAAAAAATTAAACGCGGTAGGTTCACATTAGACAGATAAAACATATTATATGTATAACTATTGATATTTGTTAAGCTTTAAAAAAGCCAAAAGGTATCTATAATTATAAATTTGATAAGCATAAAAGTATTCAGAGACTGGCAAAGGAATCGAGAGAACAGAAGAATTTTTAGTTCGAATTAATCGTATTTTACGACTGACAATAGTTAATTTACAAGTATGCAGGTAAAAAACTAATTTGAAGCCTGGTTGATAAAAAAATCATATATTAATTTAAAAATCTAATTTGTTTAAAAGAGCCTGATTGATTAAAAAACTCTATAATTAATAAATAAAAATATTTATTTATAAAAAAATCTAATTAGAATAAAAAAAATAAATGCCAAGCAAAAAAAAGTTGGGCAAGTGGGTGTCACTCTGCTGTACAATAAGTTACAAGCAGGTAACTGTAATGGATGGTGTTAAATTTGAATTCAATGATATAATATCATTGTATAAGAAAAACGATTCTGAGCGAAGACGGTCAGTGAGCCAATGATATTACTAATT
>CARXXK010001889.1:0-11395 GCA_949089665.1 Macrosiphum euphorbiae
ACTCGAACGGCGTCCAAATGTCATATGAAATATGTCCGACGTTCGTCACCGACATAGGCGTAATTTCGCTAAAATTCAGGGGGTGCAAAACTAATCAGGAAAGTTACAAACTTTCTACAAAATTGCAAAAAAGGGGGCCGCTTGAAAATGTATTTACTACTTTTCAATACCAGTTCCTCGATCAAAATTGTATACACAATTTAGTTATATCATTAATATGAAGTAAATACATTTTATTATATAAATTAAAATAATTAGTAAACACTGTAATTTATTACATTTATATAATAAATATTAATACATACCTATTAATTAACAAAATTAAATTAAACTTAAGCATCTACCATGTACAGTTGCTGCTGCATTGAACTCGTCGATTACAATTTATTTAAGAATCTATAACTCGATTTCTATCAATTTGTAAGTTGTAACATAGCTATATCAGACAGCCATTCTTGTCCCACAGTTGTTCTGAGGTAAGTTTCAAGCCTTCGTAATCAGGAAAAACTTCGTTTACAAGATGACACTTGACAGTGTTTGTAGGTATTGTCAAAAATTGTTTTAAAATTTCAGATAATAAAGGAAACCTATTTTTAATTTCAAATACACTATTATTTGAGTTAGTTTGTTTAGATTTGAATATTCTAATAAAGATTTTTAGTTCTATTTGAAGTTCATGATTATCAAACTTATAGGTCTTACAAATAATGTTAACATTATATTATAAATATTTAAAAAATTTTCAAAATATTATAAATTTTAATTATAGAAAATTTAGGGGGTGCAAAATAATAGTTTTGCACACCTTTGCACCCTCGAAATTACGCCTATGGTCACCGATCATACAGCCTGTCCGCAAAAAATGGATTTCCCATCACTCCATTAAATTAGATGTCCCAGGTCGTATCGACAATTACCCGATAACGCGAAAGCTTCGTGTGAGAGAGATCGTTAGTGACTACAGGTAGACAAACAGGACCATCACGATACACGCGCCTTAGATATCATCATTATTGGTCATTACACACCGTTCAACCGAATTATACGTTTTTACGCTGACATAATTTTTCCCTTCAGAAATTATTATGTGAACAATATCATACCTATGAATACACGAATACGGAATAGACATACTAATTTTTTAATGTATACGCAATACGATCCATATTATATTTGTTAACGATGGCTGTAACATTTAAACTAAAGTACCTATCTGCAATACATACCTGATATACCGTTGAAAATTGTACGCGATCGACGACCTCGGAGTCCACTTGCTAGACACTCCAACACGATTTTAAACTTGACATTTTGCTCCACAAACAAAAAAGGCACCGGACATGCAACGGAAAACAGCACTGACATAGAAAGTTCAAAAATTTAAACATTCCCGCCAAACCACCAATCGCTATCACTAATCATTATCAGCCATACATAAACATAGATATTAAAGAATGGATATGCCATTTGTCGTTATCACATACTCGACTATATCATTAACATTCTACTACGACCACAGTAAGTTGTAGAACTACGCCAAAGTCGGATTGTTCATCATTCATATAGGTAGATGGTAGTCGAGTTTCACTTATAGGCTATAGCCGTTTAATGTCTGTTATACAAGCCCACTTGATTTTCTGTAGCACACATAGGTGGACAACTTCAAAGTTAATCGATTTTCACTTCAGAATTCAGTTTACTGACTTGCTAGACACTCCAACACGATTTTCGGCTTTACATTTTTTACATTTACACATAGCTACGGAAAAGCACCGGACATACGTTGGGGAATCGTATCATTGTATTGCCGACTTTGATGGACCATGGGAGATTTCTAGACATTAAAACTAGACTTTTAAACTTTCCCGCCTTCTAAACGAGACCGCCAAAGAGCCAGAGAGTCTTATCACAAATTCCTATCACCAAATCACCTCCGACTACCAACCTATCACCTTCATTGTAATTCGACTATGTCTCCAAAATTGGTACTCACTCACAAGTAACACTGGGGGGTCCGGGGGTCCCCCCGGCTAGACCGGAGGGCTAGTTAATAAATATTATATAATTAACTATTCTTTATGGTACTTACGCCCCCCCCTCCCAACACTTCACAGAATACGAATCCTGATCCTGGTTGTTACAATACCTGGTTGTGATGAATTTAAAAAAAATTAATGTGCCCTGAACTAATAGGTATTGCCTTTAGGTACCAAAAACAATAATAACGATATTTGAATGAATTAAATTATAAAATTATAGTAAATACAAAAATATTATTATACATGTAGGTGTGCGTTAAATCGCTACGTATAATACAATATTCATCAATTTATTTTATGTTCAATTGCAGAAACTATAATGTATCGTCAGCAAAACAAATAATATTTCCTGACATTTTAAGATTAATTAGACGATATTTTATGTGAATAAGAAATAAAAAAGGATCCCAAGACGACTGATCCTCGAGTACTGTAATGATATCTACATAATTTCACCAACAAAGGTTCATGATTTAATATCATCATAATAATATAAAATATTTCATTAACAAAATACCACAATAAATATCTGTACCCATGTAGGTACCAATTATTATATTACCCAAAATTATACACAACAACAACATTCATACTCACTGTGAAAACAAATGACAATACAATATCTAATAAACACATCTTATTTCTCTACCAAAATTATACAGAGATTATTAATTTAACGTACTCATTCAAATTTTATATCTTGTTGTGAATTATTAAAATAACTTTTACTCATATCATAATTGTACTTGCGTTATTTCGAGAAAACCAACATCGTCAAACTCTCATCTTAAAATCCATCATCGTTTAACCAAGTACATAACATCACCCAGGTATGAAATTATAATAATACATACTCACACAATTTCAACTATAGAATTATCAGCAGCACTAAATTAATAAAGACACGCAGACTCTTTTGTATCATGAATCAACATAAAATTCGTTTATAAACTATAATATATACTCATACATATATATATATATCTATACTCACGACCCCAATCAATCGTAATAAACATATGCTTTAATTAATGATAAAAAATTGGACAAATAAAGTCGACATTCAAAATCCTTTTAATTATTACCTATTCATTATAATAGCTAACTACGAGCTAGCTACACCACCTCAGTTAATATATTATTATAAGATAAAGTTTTATCAATAACAAAGTACTTACATGCTTATTTTTAATTCACCACAGTACATTGAGCCTATAAGTAAAACAATATTCATCAATTTAGTTTATGTTAAGTTGAAACTATAATGTATCGTCATCAAAACAAATAATATTTCATGACATTTTAAGATTAATATGACAATATTTTATATAAATATAAGAAATAAAAAGGATCCTAAGACGACTGATCCTTAAGTTCCAAAACTTTACATTTCTTCAAATTTAACTACTTTCGATCTATTTGAAAGATAATATGATGTAAACACATCTAGACCAATACCAAGAATACAGCACAAGCGTTTTTTAAATCTGAAATAATTTGTAATTAGTCCAGGGCTTGCAAACGTTATAATAACGTTATATTTGAAAAATAGCGGTTGAAATTTGTAAACGTAATTATAACGGAAAGCGATAATCAAAAAGTATTAAATACCTCAAAACAAAGTATAACAAATAACAAAATATACAATAGGTATATCATTAAACAAAAAAAATATCGCAAAACGTAATTTATAGAATATGACTAAACGAAAAATAACGCAAAACAAAATTATTTGAAAATTTAAAATTCATTTATTTAAAAGTAAGGTATATTGGTTTCGCAGATATATATTTTATTTCATACTATTTATTTTTGTCTTGGAAAAAAATCTAAGAATTGATTATATTATATTCCGTATCCGGGACATTACCTACCCACATTTGTTGGAGTTATTGATAAATTATAAACTGAATTGCCACTAGCAAATACCTACTTAGTAAAACAATAATTCAGGGCTTGAAACCGAAAAAAATTTTTCCGGTTTCGGTTTTGGTTTCGGATACCGGTTTTGATTTTTTCCGATTTCGGTTTCGGTTTCGGATACCGGTATCAATTTTTTCCGATTTCGGTTTCGGTTTCGGATACCGGTATCAATTTTTTCCGATTTCGGTTTCGGTTTTAGATACCGGTATCGATTTTTTCCGATTTCGGTTTCGGTTTTGGATACCGGTATCGATTTTTTCCGATTTCGGTTTCGGTTTCGGATACCGGTATTGACTTTTTTCGATTTCGGTTTCGGTTTCGGATACCGGTATCGATTTTTTCCGATTTCGGTTTCGGTTTCAGTTTCGGATACCGGTATTCATTTTTTCCGTTTCGATTTCGGTTTTTAACGGTTTTAACCGGTATTCAAAATCAGTATCGAATATCGATTATAATCCCTTTATTTATAATAATTTATAATGACATATAATACTGGCGTAGGAACCTACTTGCCAATCGCCAAACATTGCGTGGTGTACGATTTAGCGTCTGGTTGCCTGACAAGTACTATAGTATTTGCAATCAATGATAATATTTACACTGGAATGAATACGTAATTATGACGTATTTAGTTATAGGCAGCCTCACCACTTCATAACACATTTTCCAAATGATTTGCGACCTAATTTTTTAAGAGTTTGTGTAACTTCATCGTTTATAAGTTGAAACTATTTTCTCAATGAGGGGCTAACTTCTTGTGTGTCCCACCCCCACATAAATCAATTTGATCACAGCTTGATTATATTATACCAATCTAGATTAGGTATATTAATCCAATAGAGTATGGTTGATGGTGGGTTGGTAGAGAGCACATTTTTCAGTCGACGGCTTTTAGGGAAACCCAGACAATATTATGTTAAGGCCTTATAATGTATTATAATAAATTATAAATAATATAAATTATTTATAACTATACTATAATTATTGACTCAGTATTTCATAATTTATTGTTGGCTATTGTGTTAATTTAATGTAGGAAAATTATGCCACATAGTTATTTCTGTCTTCTGTGGCGGCAGAAAAACACGACAGCTTATAACATAGTAAATAATAATAGTATTATTGTTATACAATTTTTATTATAGCGTATTTCTGCGTATACTGTTTTAGAATACGACTATACGATTAATCCATTTACCAAAATAATATATAATATATAAATAAAATAATTATTATAATTATAATAATAATATTATATTATGCGTCTAATAATTTATATACCCTGTGGAATTACCTATGCAAACATACGGGTGCCCGCAGACGAAGACTACTGCACCAGTGCAGCTAGACCTACTTACATAATAATATATTATTAAATTATAAAATATTAATTATAATAATATAATATAATATATTAGTCACCATTTATCATTATTAATATAAATTGTATTACTGCAGAACTCAGAAATTATACATAATAATATAAATATCTATATAGGTAGGTACTTTCGAGTTAATATTTTAGAATCCAGTAAAAAACTAAGTAAAACTAAGTAAAAAAAAGAAGGCATAGCACATGACCTAGGCTACAGGTCTAATAAATGGACCAAATTAATAATTTTTAATAATATTATTATAAACGCGCCATGGAAACGGCAATATAAATATTATAAACTATTAAAATAAATAATAATATATAATATTTATATGATAATTTATAAAAACTAATAATATACCAACAAAAATACTATGTCAACTCCATGTAAAAAAAATCTAATTTAATTTAATTCTTCGTTTTGAGCACGGAGTAAACAATTACCCCAGACGTATTTATACAGTATATTAATAATTTAATATGATAATTTATAAAAGACTAATGAACTTTAACTTTGCATAGTTATTTTTTATTTAAGGATAACTTAACTTTAACTAGTTAAAAAAATTTATTAACCTGCCCAGCATTGCCATCATCCACATGATGTTATAATAAATAATTATATCTTATAAGTTATAATATTATATTTAATATTGATCACATTGTATGATAGAAGGATAGAACAAATTTACATAATATACACGATATTTATTATTTTCTACCATATGCATTATAAATTATATTATTCATAGCTTTTAAACAGAAATTCAATTATAGTCTATAGGTTTATTTTAAATGCGTAGAACTTTTTAAATGTTAGATATTAATGTTATAATTATTCGACTTCCGTTTCGGATATCATGTTATTTCTTAAGATTTCGTCTTAAGTTTCAAAAAACGGGATTATTTTTTCGATTTCGATTTCGGTTTTAGATATCAGTATTTATGTTTTCCGATTTCGGTTTCGGTTTTGGATATCGGTATTTATGTTTTCCGATTTCGGTTTCGGATACCGGTATTTATTTTTTCCGATTTCGGTTTCGGTTTCGGAAACCGGTATTGATTTTTTCCGTTTTCGGTTTCGGTTTCAGATACCGGTATCGATTTTTTCCGATTTCGGTTTTGGTTTTGGATACCGGTATTATTTTTTTCCGATTTCGGTTTCGGTTTTTAACGGTTTAAACCGGTATTCAAAACCGGTATCAGAAATCGGTTTCAAGCCCTGCAATAATTATTAATAATAATTAATGATGCCCCGATATGTGCGTTGTAGAAGTATAGACTATAGAGTATAGACTTATTTTGGATTCACTCTGTACTTTGTCTACTCTGTTGTCTGTACTACTGCGATCCTCTTGTGGGTGTTAAAGTATATTATTATACTGTTATTAAAACATCCGTTTTATTTATATTAGCAACATCTTAAAACAAATAACGCAATCATGGATAGAACATTTTTTTAACCCAGTACCGAAAATGCAAAGGTGGGCATTAACTTGTTAAAATTTTAAAAAGTTAATTTTTTTAAACTTTTTAACTTATCTAGTTAATTATTTTTGTCTTTGGCTTATTAACTAAAATTTCCAATTCAATTATATAAAATACCTAGGTGGTAGGTATATAGAATACCATTTATACCAATATTAAATATTAATAAAATAATAAATTATAATTTTCTGGTAATTATGTTGAAAAATATTAACTAGTAAATTACTTTTTGGATTGTTGGAAAATGCTGGGTAAAATAACGTTTTGATTCTAAATAACAAAAAACGCTAAACTTGGATAACGTTTTAATTCTGAATAACGATAAACGCAAAACTTGTGTAACGTTTTAATTGTAAATAAAGTAGAACGAAATTTTTTCAAATGCAAGTCTTGTAGGTAGTTACCTATTATAGCCTATAGGTACATTTTTTTTTAATGCCATAGATATGTAAACAATATGTCATAAACCTAGACTGACATACCGTCTCCGCTCAGAATCATTTTCCTTATACAATGATATTATATCATTGTATTCAAATTTAATACCATCCATTATATTATAGTGACCCACTTGTAACCTACTGTAAAGCAGAGTGACATCCACTTGCCCACATTTTAGATTCTGAGTGAAACGATGAATGTATTGGTTTTACAGTGATGAGTGTTTTTTTTTTATTTTGGTGTCTGTCATTACCTTTTATTACAGTAAAATTTCTTAGATTTTCTTCAACAGTATCTTTTCTGATAGGAAAGTGAATCTAGTTGGTACTTTGGCTGGTCCAAAGTAAAAATTTTCATGTAATTTTCAGAAGCGCGATGAAAACCAAAAGAAAAATTAAGGAAAAACTGGAATTTGTACGCAAAATCTGTTTTTGAAAAAACTGATTTTGGTTTTTGGTGCAACTCAAAAACAAATGACCGCAGTGAAATTTTGACTGAATGTTTATATAAGCATTTTCTATACACCATACCATTTTCCAAATAATTTGACTCTTTTTGAGCTGTTAACGGACATTGTCAGTTTTCAATATTTTTAATTTTTTTTTATTATAAATATCCATAAAATTTTATTAGTTGGGTAAAAAACGCGGAAATTTAATGCAAGGCTCCTGATATATTGTTACAATAGCAGTTGAAAAATATTAAAAATACATGGGCACAAATTTTTTTATAAATATTTATAGTTCAAATTTTTGACAAAATTTATCACATTTAAAGTTTAATAATAATTTTGTAGTTGAAAATGTATAAAATGTTCAACTTTTAACTAAAGATTGAAAATTTAAAACAAGATTCCACATAAATAGGTTATATATAAATTACTTTATTCACCTTAATATCATCAAATAGAGTTCGAAATATCATAGGCTGACTGACCGTTTTCGCTCAGAATCGTTTTTCTTATACAATGATATTATATCATTGACTTCAAATTTAACACCATCCATTACACATTACAGTGACCCACTTGTAACCTACTTTACAGCAGAGGTACTTTTAAATATTATTTGTGGGTACTTGGAACTTCTAAAGTATATTAGTATACACAATAAATATGATAATAGACAAATAATAAGTCAACTTAACCGGATATACCGAATTAATAATTACAATATAAACATATAAAAATATTTTAGGCCGACAAACCGTCTCTGCTCGAAATCGTTTTTCGTATACAATAATATTTTATCATTGAATTAAAATTTAACACCATTCGTTACAGACATCCATTTGCAACCTACTGTACAGCAGAGTCACACACAGTTACCTACTTACCTGCTTTTTCAAATTTTAATCGTAATTTTAATAAAATAAAATTATCACGCACCTGCGTTTAATTTTTAAGAAATACCTTGAATACAATATTTTCAATGTTGTTTGTGGCAATGTGGTGGATTGGGCCAAAGACAAAAAATATTTATTTTAAAAATGACCAAAAAAGAATCTAACTTTAAGATAGTAACAAATTACATAATATTAATAATATTATACAATATACTATACTACTATATCCAATAGGATAATGTTCATATTATGTACTATTATATATTTTATTGTTTTGTGTCTGAAAGTATGAAGACATTTTTTCAATTAGAAAGATTCGATTTTAAACTTCGAAGGTCACCAATTGGATCTAGTTGGTACTTTTAAAAATGTCCGTACTTACTTTTACAAACAGGGCGGATTTCGTAAAAATCGCAAATTTTTTTTGTCAACATAATATTGTCTTCATTATTCGCTCTAAATAGTTTTTCATCGTTATTCATAAGCAGTTAAATTCCAATTTAAATAAATTACCTAATACAGATGTATTATATTGTATCTATTACAGCATAATACAATTATTTTATAATATTGTTATAAACTACTAATAACTAGAGATGATAAGCGATTACAAAAGTGTATGTATTTGTTAGCTAGGTATCCAAGTTCTTTAATCATCTCAAAAATCAAATTACGCACACATCAGTAGTAACTACTAACTAGGTAGTACTTGGTAACATTGATTATAATATACTATAATCATAAATCAATGCTAGTAGTTAATCTACCTATTGAATTCTATTTGCATTTATTTATATGGCAAATTTATTCCCTCAGTGATTTCCGTGCATTTTAATACATAAAAACGACGTCCGATATTGTACCTGTTGTAACTGTTGTATAAACGAATATTCTGACGATATTTTCTATAATGTAACAGAATGTAACAGGAACGTATGCTATGATCGTGATTGCCGTTTAGCGAGTACTGCTTCCACGCTTCGTCGCGACAAATAATTTATAATACACATCTCACATTCTAACAAGACAGATTCATTACGAGGGACCTTGTATTAAATTGACAAGCTTTTTGACTCTAAAAAACAATTTTTTGTCGATATTTATAAAATAGAAACTTTAATTTTACTCGACTATAAAAAACTTTAAAAGATTCAAAATATTTTAAAAGTGTTATGTTTTAACACAGAAAAAATGTCACCACACTGTAGTAAGGAGAAAATACGCGGGGAACCATTAAGTTGTATGTGGAAAATATTCGGTAGGGGAAGGTAATAGTTATAGGGGAGAGATATGTGTGTTATAATAAATATTGGAGATTTCCGCGTATGATCGCCCTACTACTGTGTTGTACCTAACTGCCTAATGATATTTGAATTACCTACTTTTATTATATAAATATTCAAACACTTACCTCGCTGCAGCTGGTTTTCTTTTAAGTGGTTTGTAGTTCGTCGGGGTCGTGTTCGACAGTCGATATCACGATGACAATACGTATATGTATATTCGTTTATGTGATCTGTAGAATTTCGTATACAATTTCTACCTGTGACTGTCACCATATGCTCTCAAAGTCCCTACATTCGTGACAAGAGTACATATAGTCTAATCCTCAAACGAATGTAATTTAAGGTGATGAATATTTTGTTATTACACATTTATATCTTGAACACAGCTCTTAGAGTTCCTACATTCGTGACAATGAGTACGTATAGTCAAATCGCCAACCGAATGTAATTTAAGTTAAGAGAGCACTTATTTCTATACTCGTGTTCCAAAATATAAATTTGCAGTAGTGATGTAACAAGCCTATAATATGATGATAGTTACAGAACCTTATGTTTTAAAAGATCAATGGATAGGTGAGTGTAAAAGATGAACAATTTCGATTTTACTGATAGAGAGACAACCCATTTAGACAGACATACCGGATGAAGGAATGGTTCAATATACATATATTGTATACGCATAAACGCACAGTGATGAGCATACTCCTTTGGACAGTAGTGGAAAAGGTCGTGATGTTGACTGGCGTGGACGTTGTGCATGAGTCTTCTCTTGAAAGATACGGTCGTGGACCATGTGTATCTCCGGAGTGGACACTGGCGACGAGTCGATTCTCTGTGGCCCTTATATAATATGATTTTGGTTGATCCCTTCTTCTTGTGCATCATTTAATACGTGATATTAAAGTATTGATGTATTTTATTATTTTGTGCGGTGCGACAAAGGTATCGCTGGTAATAATTTATGGTTTTGTTTTGACCGAACGTCTTGATTGTATAATTATCGAAGGGGACTTGAAGTATATAATATATATATGTTCAGTCAAGAGGCTCCTACAATATTGGTAGTCGCCCCCACTGACTACACCAACGTATTGGACACTTGTAAATACGAGTACAAACCTATTGTTATGCGACCACACTAATTATAGGCACATTTTGGAGAAGTATGGCAAAGCACATACCGGAATTATTTATTTTCTATTAAATACAAATATTATAAAAGATATTGTATTGACTGGTAAAGACGTCTCCTTAACCAGCCATAAGAATACACAACAGAAATTAATGACAATAAAGGTAACGGTGTTATCAATACACCCGATGCTTGACGACAATAATAATAATAATAATAATGATAATACAATAATGATTACGCGATTCCGACGACCAGCTGGGCTCGGTGATGAAACGACGGTGACAATTCGGCGTTATGGTGTACTTTGGAGCAATTGACGGCGACAATAGGTCTACCAACGGCGGCGTTTGAACATAATTATGAA